>JAHZMX010005956.1:0-15700 GCA_027743895.1 Seira musarum | reverse complement strand
TTTCAAATTCGCCTCCAAAAACCCGGCGTTAATTAGAGAAATAATCAGGATGGCATACTACTACCGACTACAATTTGAACTGCCACTTGTACCAATCATATCTATTTCATTTTTTATGGAATGTATGAAATACCAAGCTCATAAGTAGAGAATGTATCTTTCTATCTACATAGATATATTTGAAGAAGGATGATCGCTACAGAAGCTTTTAATATCATAGATTATTTAATACTCCAGAGATATATGCTCCTCTGTGCTGGTATGCTACTACTACTACTGCTACTACTACATGATTGCGATGGTTCATGATCATTATCATTTTCATTGAAGGCGTGAGCCTTGTCTTTGCCTTACGTATTACTCGTCCTTCTTAAATTATGCAAAGATCTCTCAACTTTTTCCCTTTCTACTCTTTTCCCTACTCTCGCTGATATGTTCTCACTGCAAAAGACTTGTTATTAGAAATACTCATTTCCGCAGATTATTTTATATGTACTTGAGCCGGCAATATCGAAGCGGTATGCATACTCTTTATATGAGGCTTAATTAAAAAAAGAGACAAATATTAGTCCACTTTGGACTTAACTTGTAGGCTTATATTAATATTACTTATGTTATGACGGGATTCTGTAGTAGACAGACAAGCATTTGATGTGGATTTTTTTTCTTTCTACAAAAAATAGAAATAAATGCCAAGAGAGGGTGAAATGAGTTAAAGAAGCATGTATTCCTTTAACCTATACCCATGTCAATCAAGAAACCTTTTTTTTCGTTGTAAGGGAAAAAAATCCTAATTTACCTAAAAGGTGAAGCCTCACAAGGGAAATCGGCGCGTGGTTGTTCATGGAGTATAATGTATGCATAAAGCTGTACATTATCAGTATTAGCATTGCATTGGCTGGGAAAGTAGAAAAAAGGGTTTGAAAAAAATGAACGAGAAAATGAGGAACATAGATGGAGAAGTAAAGTCAATGACAGACAGAAGATAGACAGCTTTTTATATTCATAGAATGGGAGTAAAGCAAAGAAGCATAACGTGATGTTTGACTGAATGAGACTCATCATCATCATTCCTACAATCATCATCTTCCTTACTGATCATAATAAAAAACGAAAAAAAAATACTTAAGTAAGCATCCATGCATACCTACTCCCTATTTTCATGCTGATTGCTCTCATTTACGAAATAATTTTCCACTTGTATCAAAGTCATCATTCTCGTCACCACCACCATCATCATCATCATTATCGTCGTTTGAATGCAAAGGAAGGAAACATTTATCATTGTTGGGAGCATTAAATCCGCATCAATTTTTATTTAAAGGTTTTCACCAAAAGATTTCTACCCAGTCTGTGGAAATAATTTTACAAACTAGACATTTCAATTTCGCTTTGACTTTAACTCACTACGCATTTACGCAAACTAAGCTTTTGACAAGTAAGATGACGCATCAAAAATGCATTTCCAAGTTCATAGAGATGCATTTTCTGGACGGTCAGTTTAATACGCACACGCTTCCTGCACAAAAAAATTACGGTGGCCTTCCTACAAAATAAGGACATTTACTTAGAGTTGATGTTGTAGCTGATGAGCCTTGCATACCTACAAGTAAAAACTGGGATGCAAGTGCATACAAGCGTCAGCTATTTTTAGTCACCACAGTAAACTAGAAAAAAGTTTGTTTAGCTATTTTTGCACTCGTGTAGCTTATCTTCACCTTTTAAAATGTATTTAAACTCTGTTTTCTCCGCATAAATGAACTCATTCACGCTCAGCCAGCGTGTATACATTAAGTATAGTGAAGTGACTTGGTGAAATTTTGCAATAAAAATATAGTACACGAAAAAGGGGGTAAAACTGACAACTCGTGTATTTAGGTAGGTATGTATTATGTATGTGTGGAGCGAGTACTTTTTGCTCTTAGACAATTTACTTTTTAAATGGAACTTGAGAAACTCTCAGCTGTATGCTATACTACTGCTACGATTATGCATTCCGGCAATTCCTGTGCACTGCATCATAAGAAGAGGAAACGCAGCGGTCGTCGGTGAGTAAAATAGAGGCTCGCCATTTACTTACTTACTCACTTACTTAAAATGTTACGCTTCTTGGTACGCACTTGACTCTTCCAAACCAAGTCCAAGAGCAACAACATCCCTTTATATCTCGTGTAAAGCGATCATGCTGATGATGGGGATAGTTCTTACTGGTGCAGTATGGATTTTTTTTCTTCATCATGAGTAGTGTGTGTGTGTGTGTGCTTGTCCCTTTCTGCAATTTCTCTCTCAGTCCGTTTTATTATTACCCACCGAAACCACCGACGTTGCTAAGTTTGCTACTAGAATGCCTACTACTATTGCCAGTGAGTTTTTGAGCTCTAGTTTATGATGAAAATATACGTCAGAGTGAAATTGCTTTGAGAGAAGCAGTGCACTCTAACACTCCTTTCTTTTGACTCTCTTCAGATGATCATGATCGTGATGGTGATGATGATGCTTATCCATAGGAAAAGATATAATGGGAATTATAACACAAGAATAATAATATCCTTATGGGGTCGGTCGTCCTTGTTTTCTCCTCTTGTGCATGAACACAATATCATCGACATCATTCCTTTTGTCTTGTTCAGCACAACCAAAAAGTCCTTCTCTCCTCACGATTTCGGTTGCTCATTTGCAGAATAAAGTTCATCCAAGTTCACTGCTAATCTGAACGTTTTCTCGCTCACCGATTATTAACACGATTTTCTGAAGAGATCAAAAACGGGAAGGGAAGAGAAGAGGAGTGAGAGAAGTTGTGGGGTACAATCCACGGTAACAGAAGTTGAGCTGTGGTATTTATGGAAGTTTTCCTCTCTTGATGTATTGAAATGCCCCAAAATACTCAAGTGTGGATTATCTACTTGAGAGTTGTGGATTTAAAATGATTTTTTGTAGGAAAACGGTGGAAAAATGTGACGATGAAAACAAATAGTGTGGCTTTCTTAAAATGATATTTAGTTTGGTTTCCCTCACAACATACCTTTCTCTAGTGATTGTGGTAAGGACAGCGGAAGAAAATGAAGCAAAGGCAACAAGAGGGAAAACGCTCTATTCCTCACTAGTTATGTGACTCGGGATAAAATGATACGTAGACACACACTTTATACTTGTGCAACATTTGAAAATAAAAATAAAAACTTAAATAGAGAAAAAGGGAAAGCATTAGTTTTTCTTCAAAGTTGTGTAACAAAAGTCCAAGAAAGAGCTTTTTGAATAATACATCATTTCATTAGAGAGCATCCCTCTTGTTCATATAAGAGCTCTAACTATTTTTTCGGAAACTGAAACATTTCATCCAGTCAGTACCTATAAACATTCCCCCTTTTCTTCGTAATCAAAAACCAACAACTTTTGCTGTTCACATTCTTTTGCTTGGTTTTCTAAGGACGTTGTGTTGCTTCGAATTTCGTTTTCATTTTGATACATACACCTTTTCTTATTTTGTTCGAATAAATGAGCTTATATATACTCACACCTTATTTCGAAAATAATGTTCATCAGAGAAAGGTACAATATTAAAGCCTTTATATAATATGCATTAAAAATCACTTCAGTCACGTTGGCATCTCCGGTTTTCCGGCTTTGGTCGCTTTGTTCCCTCATTGGAATACTTTGTAATCCATACCTTTACTTACCTAACAACGGTTTATTTAGAAATTCTTTCGAAAATACTTGCGATTGTGTGTGGGCGGGAAGATAAGCCTCATTCTATGAACTTTTTTTTGCCAATTACGTAAAATGAGAAGTCCTCATTTGCATTACGTAGTATTATTCCTTATTCAATATTAATAATGTTTATCAGCTCAGCATTAAAAAAAATACTCAAACTTGCAAAATATTTTCGTTTCGTTTTCCCTTGTTCATTAAATCCATGTTGATAGGTGGAAATACTTACTTAGGCAAGAAAAAAACTTGATTCTTTAAATACTTTAATTCTTTTTCACGGTACAATGGTAAAATTGTTAGCAAACAGACGTGCACCATACTTGCTATCAGTAGAACCCAAGAAGCGATCATAGCTGAATACATTAAGGTACATGAGTGTAAACGGCTGCTTCTGCTACCGGACGATTTATTGTTGACGTCAATAAGATACACGAGTATTGATACGTGTGAGAACATACGATTTGGAAAAAAGGTTTATGGGCAGCTGGTATCTTCAATTTTGCTTGTTTGATTCGTAGCTCAGAAAGGTACAGAAACGCCACGCCACCCGCACCCGCCACCACTTTACAGCCATGTGGAACACTTCTCCTTTTTTTGTTCGCTTCGACTTCGACTTTATTAAACAGGAAACCTTACAGGTTTTTATTTATCTGCGGAATGCTAGATTTGTGAACTGAACCATGAAAAATCAAACTCGTCGTAATAATATTATTCTGTCTTATGGATTGATAAGGAATCCTAAAACACAGAGAGGGATGGATAGAATAGGTAAGTCGAAGCGGATGCATATAATAAATATAATGGAGCATTGTATTGTAAGCGAAAAGAAATATGTTGCTGAAAGAGAAACCGACAATGTTAAAGGCTACAATGCAAAACTACAAAAAATAATGTTCGTATGAAGCATTTTATTGAAATAAAATGTTCCAGTAACAACATTACAAGTGAGAATCCGCACAAAAATAAGAATTTTCACACACAGCTTTTTTGTTCATTCCTTAAAATTATAATGCATTTTTGTCGACAAGAAATGATCAAAGCTTGTTTTATTTATCAGTTAGTAGTTCTCTATAATTTTTTTTCTGGGATATGATGTTGATAACGTGAAACGAGCTTTGATTTGGATACTTTTTTTTCTAAAAATAAGAAAAGAAATTAGAACTCAATAAAGAACATCACAACAAAAAAACAGGATCAACAGATTGGAAGATGCATAATGGCAAGTTCACATTTTAATAATATCCACGTTAATGATATGCATCCGAAAAAAAAGATTGTGTGGAGCATGTGCTTTGATCATGATGACGAAATAAAAAAAAACTCGTTTTCTTGTCTTGTTTTTTTATTATTATTTCAGAGAAAAGAAAACAAGTCGATCAGCAACATCATTGTAATCAAGGAAAAGGAGAATGATGTGTTTTACAAGCCATTATTACACGATTACACTATAAATTGTTTGAGTGGAGGAATGGAGAATTATTTTAAAGTATGTGGTAATAAGCTTGGTATTTAAATTATAAGGGTTCCGCTACGCAAACATGAGCTACTTTTAATATGCATTGGGAAAAGAAGTGTAAAAGAGGTGATGATAAATGTTGCTGCTGCTACATTACAAAAAAAATCACGGGAAAATCCATTTTTATTTTTTGAAAAACAACATCAATTGTTGAGTTATGTAGATGATTGGATTACACTTAGACTAACATAGTTGAGAACATGAAATAAAGTTGCAAATTTTTTAAAGACAAAGTTTTTTAATAGCTTTTTTGATGGAACTTTTTTTTTGTCACAAGGAAGGATTGAATTGATTTCATTCGTTAATTTTCATATATTTTCCAGTTTAATTATTATGATGAAATAATAACTCAACACAAGTTAGTTTTATTTAAAATAATTTCTTCTGTAGAGTATGCACGCTTAAAAATAGAAAAAAATTGGAGACGACCCTTGCGTCCCTGGCAGTGTCGCTTGTTGCTCACTAGAATAATGGTAATTGTAATAGTCATAGAAAAAATAATAATAATCAAAAGGAATGATAAGCCATGCGTTACACAATCATCATATTTTTTTCTTCTTTTCTATTTCCTATCACGGAACGGAGGAAGGCTCTCTGTTGAGCGATCAAATCGTTGATGTATTCAAGACAGAGAACTGTTTGCATGCATGCGTGCTTATTCGATTACCTATGCTATTTCTCCTGACAATAGGAGGGTGCATAAGATATACGAGAAGAAACATGACGCTATTCTTAAAAAAAAACAAGTCCACACATCCGGTGTGTACAGTCAAGAGTCTTATTCTGGTGGCGTGCCGCATGCTTAAATTACTGTATTATTATTACCTCATGTACCTTGAATTCAGTTTCATTTGAAGGGAAAATAAATAAAAAAGGAGCATTTTCGAAGGGAAAAAGTGTTAAAACCGATATCAGAAATGGCTCAATAAGAAATACTTGCAATGAAAAATGAGTGTCTTAAAAGACATAAAAATGTTTTAATTTTTTCCAACGGAATGCCATTTCCTTTTTCAATTATGTACATATCTGACAACAACAAGGGAGAAGGCAAGCTGCGTTTGATTTGCAAGTTCAAAAACATTCATGGTCTTCTCGACCGGGGTTTGACAGGTACCTAAAAACAGTAAAGGTGTCTATCTATTTACTCCCTCTCTACTTTTCGCTTATTAATCCGAACTCAAAAGGCAGCTAGCTTCTCAATTTTCAAGTGCTGTTTGTTTGGCCACTATTTGTAATTGTTTGAGTTTTAATGCATCATATCATCATTCATATAATGCGTATCAAAGTCTTTTTTTAATGAAAAGGCTTAGACTTAAAAAGAGAAACATTTACAAGTATTCATCTGTTATTGATCAGGCTGTATGAAACTAATTCAATGCTTTCTTGAGGTGAACTCGAAGTTTGTGAAAAGTTGGAAAATTAAAATGAAAAGTTTGATAAAATCATATTACTTTATTTTATCGCATTTTAATGCATCACATTTTCGCAAAGAAATTCCCACAAAAAATATTATTATTTATGGTTTTTCTCAATTTCAACTTAAAACAAAACAGCTTTAGCTTGCTATATTACATTACAATTATGCAAAACGGAAATGTCGTATTAAAGCGTGCCCAACCGTCCCTCTTTTTCGGTCTTGAGAAGGAGATAGAGAAATTATGAAGGAAATTAATATTCAACCATAATAACTCAAATGGATGGCATTTAATCTCCCTGAACACAATTTCGATATGCATTTCAAATGCCCATCCACTAAGGACATTGCATCCTAGAGAGAATTGGGTATACACACACACGTGTATATTATATGGTGCAATCAATTTTTTTTTCTTGACAAATCATATTTCCGCAAAAATTAAATAATCTCCCAAACTTTCAACCAAAAAATGATGCTTTTTTTCTTCTCGTTTGTGTCATGTCTCATTTTAATGAGATACATGTTTAAATTTACCTTGGGGGAATATGGAATGATAAATAACCAGAACAAATGAATATCCATCCATCGCTCACTACCACCACCAGATATGATCGATTGCTTTGTAGAACATGTCCCATTATGAATTTGACTGATTTAGAACGATACATGATACATGGTACTCTATCATTGCTTTGCGTCAGGGTGTTGTACTTTATGTGTCATTTTTTCTTGTACAATCGCGATTATAATTACCAAAATAAGGGGCTTTCATAGAGTACGATGGCACGGGTATGCATAGCATACACGAGCATTTAAAATGAGATAAGATAATGAATATTTATTTTTGATATAAGTACTCTTCCAATCGAAACTGTCCTACAACTTTTTCGTTTCTTGAAGGCAACCTAAGTGAAACCCAAGAGACGGAAGGAAACCATATGCTGAAACAGGAATACATGAACCGTACAAAAAGATAATATGGTTAAATGATAATGAGAAAAAAAGAAATTGATATCACAACGAAGGAGTAAACGAAAGTCATTATTATTATTTCTATTTTGATTTTTTAGTAAATAATATTCATCTGAGAGAGGAAAAAAAAGTTTGTGTGTGCGCTTTTTCTAAAAAATAAATTCCATTTCCGTCATCCTAAAGCAAAGTGTTTAGCTAAACCTTTGTATGCAGAATGATTTTGATCTGATTATTATTAAATACGGAATTTTTAGTGCTTCTACCTAATCAACTCACCACTACTACTACTACCATCATAATCATCAGAAGAGAGGACAACGATGCACTGCACTTTCGTCGCATGTTTCCTCATTTTGAAAAAAAAAAACCGTGAACGTGCAGTATCGTTTATTTCGTCTTTTATGGGATGCTGATGATCACGATGATAATGAAGGCTCCTTATTTTTTCCTCTCGTGATGGGAAAAATAGTGCCGCTGGTTAAAAACACAGAGCTATACCACCATCACCACCACCACCATCAATGTACTCACTAACTACTCAAGAAAACTCTTTTACGCTTCTAGTCATCATGACATTGCCGCTTGGTGGAACATTATAATGAGATGATATGAAAACGCTTAATTATCCCAAAAAACTCAGAGAAAAAAAAACTTTATTTGACAAAGTCGTATTGAGGGGAAATGCAGGATTTTTACCCCCTTGCCGATCATACTCACTTCCTAACGAAATGCTTAAATATGGAATTATGAAGAATGAATGCACAGAGCAATGATTGACCCGGGGACTTGACTTTGAACAAGAAGCAACCATTAAGGAACAAAGAGTTCCACGCACATGTATGCATTTATATACTTATCATTTTGCTTGTGAATAAGCCACAAGAATGAGAAATACGTGGAAGTATTATATATTTCATCTTATTCTGGTCGTATTCTCATGGAATAAAGTGAATTTAAAGAATAATAATATTATCGTCTGATTGACAAAAACTATCATCCACCACTCTCCGTATAAGTGTGCATTGTTCAATTCCTTTGGATTCACTGCACTGCAATGCACTTGCAATCTTCAAAAAATTCTTGTGAAGAACAATTTTGTATTTTTTTCTTTGTTACCCTTCCTGGCTGTAGGTGATTCTTGTTTGGGGCAACTATCTATTTATTACTACAATTAAAAAGGGGACAAGCAACAACAGCAAGGAAAAAGCCGGCAAAAGAAAGATCAAGCCAGAAGGCAGTCATTGTCATTTCATCATCATCATCATCGTCATCATGCTCCTCATCATAATATTGCTCCTTCGTTTTTTCAGATAATGATCGTTCCACTACTGCAACTACTACTACTACCACCACTCAGGACTCTATTATGAAATGTGACTGTTATAATTATGATTATTGCCCTGTGTATTTTGCGCACCATTTTTCTCCCTAGGAGAAAAAAAAATGAAGATGATGAGATGAAAATCGGGATCATCATCCTCTCTTCAACCAACCAAGATTCCATCCATCCATCTATGCATTTCTCCTGACTGCGTGTAAGAGAAGAGATGTATATTTGATATGAGATGAGATGCGGTAGTAGTAGGAGTAAAAGAGAGAAATCATCTGCCACGACTGTGACTCGACTACGACTCCTTCAGAGGAGGACGGCGATGCGATGATAATAATAATGCCAGTGCACTCTCTCATCATCATCAACTACATTGACTTCTACAGTTAATATGCCGCGTACCGTATCGTTATCCTTATTCACTCATTATTGCGAACATAATAATCTTCTTTGTCCCTGAATTAAAGTATCAATGTGCGGTACTTCTTTTTCCCTTTGCATGTGCATCATCTTATCAAGATGAGGGAAGGAGAGTAGGATTCGGATTCGGTGGTAATAATAATACCATAATATTATTATTACGATTACGGATGCACTCACATCTCATCTCGATCCTCGTTTCGGAAAAAATAAGAGGCCTTTCTCATGAACTTCATTCAAAACATTCTTGTCATTTCTTCGGGAGACACACAAAATGAAACTGATACTACGATACGAGCCGAGTCAACAAGTCAATTTTGAAGTTGAAGTATTTCAATCTCATCATATCACATCGTCTCTCAAGAGAAAGATACGATACTCTTGTCTCTGTTTTGCCCCGCAACTTCTTTATTAATGAGTGGCCGTGTCGAAATCAAGGGAATTCAAAAATCATAAATGCCTCCAGAAATGAATACTAAAATATGGTTATGTGGATATACAGATTGATGATGTCATGTGGATTTACTACTTGCATGTCTGCAGGTGCTTAACATATGTACAATAGTAACAAGTCCCCATTCAGATCCAACTCGCACTTGATACAATCTGTCTTAATCAATCGCCACCATGAAAAAGCATGTGTGGAAAAGAATGCAAACCATGTGTAAAAAATTAATGAATTGTCGCCAATGAAATGATTTTTTATGGTGAAATGAAAATCCAATATTTTTTAGAGAAATTCGTAAACCTAAAAAAATTTAATAAGGAGCTTACCGAAACGGACCAATGTCCCGTAAATCTTTCTCAATCTGTCAAAAAAACTGTTGTAAAAAAATTGGAGAATAGTTTGTTCGTAGTGAGGAACAAAACAAAATCCGGCTAACTTAAACTTTCCCCTGATTCTCTTTTCTTTTGTGGGTTTGTTTTCCATTCTATCCATGATAGAGTCAAAAGAAAGAGATGTTCGTTTCTTTTTGAATCTTATTGGTAGTTTCTAGTTACGACCCGTCAAATATTTTACAAGCATTAAGTGCTAATGCTTGAATAGCTATAAATTTTTATGACGGCTGGCTTCATTCTTCCAAGGAATGGTAATAACGCTCGCTTCGTTCAATCACTTTCTTAAGTATTTTGCCTCGTGTAACGAAATATCTTTGCCCAGTAGCCATATTATTTTCAATCGTCAAAGAAACAAAGTTCCTCCTAATTATAATATTAATAGCACAAAACGCTTTCAAGAAGTTTGCAGTGAGCAATACTTATTTGAGCATTGTCATTTTTTATGCATAAGTAATTTCTATATTTTTTTTCTCTTCTTCTCGTGATAATCATTCTCTTTTTGCATTTATTTATTTCGTTACTTTAAGACATTTCTTTATCACATTGCGAGTAAAGATGCCATTTTATTTCACTTCTTTCTCCTTGTCTTGTCGCCGGTCTCATCTTTTTTTGGAAAAATAAAATCATAAATTCAGGATTTGTTGAGGATTTAAATGGGTGGACAGAAGAGAATGGAAAGGAGGATCATCATCATTCCTCGTCTTTCCCTATTTTTTTGTGTGAATAATATTAATATTTTATAATGAAAAAGTAATAAATAGCTTTAACCATTTATTCCTTTTGCATTTATGTTTTACTACTTTTTGTTTTCAACTAATACCAAAGTCAGCGAGAGTGAGCGGAGCAGCCAAACTCATAACAGATAAATATGTGTGACTTCAGCTTTTCTTCGTGTGCATAAAGATTATTATTACAATTCTCTAAACATGGTTTTCAAAAAATGTTATTTCTTAGATCATTTCACAATTTTTTAGGGTAAGTACATAGAAAAAGAGGGAGCGTCAACTGTCCATACAATACCAGATAAAAAAAAACATCATTTTCTCGAAGAAGCAAACCAGAATAAGTATTTATGCATACCTACTTACTTTTCGGATGATGATTATGCATCGGCTTTTCTTAATGGAATTTTTCTTGTTTTCTTTTCGTATTGCTTGCTTGATCGTAATGATGATGAAGCGTCGTCTTTGCTCAAAATCATATTCTGCTTGTCCGGACTTAATTTTCGAAATGGTCGTAATAACGATTATAGGTAGTACATAGTTTCGGTTTTTGCTTGTTTCACGCAGTCCACTAGTGAACAATAAGGCAATGGCACATTCCTTATGGATTTTGGGCAAGCTTTAATTCCTTATAGGTAAAACATTAATACTTCATCATTGTGAAGAAACATGTTTTGCCCAGTTTCATTCACTTTTTTTTCATATCTGCCTCAAATATTAAAATAAGGTATTTATTACAATTTTTTAAATCTTTTTAGGCTTGTTTTAATCATACCAATACCATATCGTATTATTTACTTAACTAGAAAGGTATGTGTAATCCAACATTTATATAATAATTCTCTGTGTCATGCATTTATTTGCAATTATCATAATAACTGTTTGAGTGCAAAGTACATAGTAATAAGCAGATACATTTTTTTTCAGACAATGATGTAGGGTCACATAGCAAAGTGAGTAGCACGATAATGAATTAAGCAAATTTGTGTTTTTGAAATTATGCAAATCCTCTACTAATGTCACATTCGTTTCCACCCTTGAGAGGTTCAGTAGCTGTGAATGAGGGGTTAGTAGTTTTGTTGTTATGTGAACTGTGACAAATAACGTATTTCTATTTCTTAATATTTCAAATCTCCATGGGCATCTCTGTATCTCCAAAGTTGAAATTTTATTGTTTCGAAATTTGACTAGTATTTTGCGACAATATCATTCGCAGTTCAATCTCGGTGGCCTATCTTCTCGAGGATTGCTAGTGCAATAGGTAGTCAAAGGGCATGACAAAAATGCTTGATTTTCAATGATATAGAATTTGCAAACAGATATGTATTTCATTGTAGAGCAAAATTATAATTGTAAGAAATGCTTAGGTGCATGATGGATAATTATTATTGCGTGTAATAGTAAAAACAGGCTTACGTGATATGTCACGTGAAATGAAACTATTTTAGCGATACCTTAATGCAATGCCTCATGATTTCGTGTAATATTGCAAAAATCTCGTTGTGAGATTACAATTATTATTATTCCTTTGTCATTACAAAAGTATAGGTTTTATAGGTAGGTGGTAGTCATTTCTTCTTCACCCTCGAAAGAATTTTTTTCGAAAAAAAGTATCCTCTCATCAGAAAATGAAAATAAATGCTAAGGAAAAAATGAGTTCAAAGTCTAAAAAAAATTAAAACCAAGGAACTTTCCTATTACGAAAATCTAATCAAAGAATAGCCCATTACCATGATATATGAAGGCATACATCATATCACCGTATCCCCTAATCATGTACAATCCCTCACACTACTGCACTGGCAATGAGTGAGTACTACTAGAGCACCTGCGCCTAAGCTACAGTTTCAATGGCCTTTATTCGAGGAAATCATGAAACGCACTTTTTTAAATTAAAAATTAAATGGTAGTCGGTAGAGGAGAACAAAAATCTGCAAAATGGAGGGCATAGCTCCCCTCTTTCATGACTCTAGCGACGCTGATGACTATGATCATGATCATGCGAATAGAAGCTAAAGACGCGACGAAAAAGACGACAATGAATTATCATAAAGTTTAGCGCTACCGATGACTACCATCATAAAAGTATTTGGGGAACCACGGCAACACAGGTTCGAAGCCCCAGATGATTACCGCCATATCGTCATATCCACCACCATCACCGCCACGATCGTTACCAAAAGACAACTAACTACGTTCTTTTTGCAATGCAATACTAATAACAATTACAAAAATGTCTCAGATCGTCTACCTGGTCCTACTCCTCGTATTAAGGATCAGGGGAGAAGTGAACAAGGTGATGCATAAAATTTGCATGCGTGCCGAGAACCATAATAATTATACCTGTGCGCAATACATATACTTGAGTACATCGAAAAAGATAATTTACGAAAAACTAAGGATATTATCAAGGTATCATATTATGATCATGATCATATAACCCTCATTCTTAGCACTTCATATTAGCTACTCCCAATATCAACTCACATACCTTAAAAAATTATCCCTTTTTTTAAGCAAAGCCCCTGTTGAATTTTTTCCAACAAAAAGGAACTATATAAGAGTATTTCTTTCCTTTTTATGTGATAATAATGCCCAGCTTGTCTGCTCAAGCATTGCTTTCAAAAATTATATAGCATTACTATTATAAATACCAGCGCTGCCGCCACAATAGCTCAAGTAGCAATTTTTGTCATGAAGTAGTCATTCCCAAAGTGCTGCTGTGTTGCTGACATTAGACACTTAATTTTTTTTTCTCTCGCCATCTCTCAAGTCAATGCTACTACCTATTTCCATTTCTTAACCATTTTCTACAATGCTTCTGCTGCTCCTGTGTCTGTGCTCCTTCATAACATAACATTGAGGAATAGAAAGAAGGAAACTAGAGGATGTGCTATTATTTTTGTATGGGTATAAACAGCAGCAAGCAACTGCAACGATATCATAATAATCATTATCTTATAAAATAGCTTTAACAAACACAGAAGCTCTTCATAAAAATAAATAAATTTTTTGTGGTGAGACAGTATGGAAGTTAGAATCAGTTGTAGTTGTAGTTACTTCGAACTTTGGCTTGACGATGAGGATGATGATGATGATGATTGTGTGTGATGGTGGTGTGGGGATCATAATATTATCTTTCAAGTAAATGATTTATTCGGGAGAAAATAATAAGGACAAAAAGACAAGTTCACTGTACTTTTTGGCGATGGCATTTCTCTTCTCTCTTGGCTAGGTAAATACTACACGGAGGATTTTTTTTTTGCAAAAAAATTATTTATTTGAGCGAAAGAAAGGATAATAATCATAATGGGAATAATGATTGTAATGTAGTGGTGAACTGTACACTTAAATACTGAGAAGCTCATTCATTTGTCAAGCTTTTATGATTTACTCCTCTTATGCATTCACTGCCACTTCAAATTATGGATGAGGTTGAGTTAACCAAGACTTTCTTTGTTTTGTAGATGCTCTTCTCATTGTCAGATGACAATTTTTTTTTCTTTGAAAAGTTGTTATATTGTAGAAGGTACACATTTTTGCGGAATAAGTTAGTGTTTTTGCTGTAGGCTTTTTTTCGTTCTTGAAGGGAATGTCGTGAAAATTCATAAGAAGTTAGGGAATGTACATGATATGTCGAATGCATCGTACCAATAATTATCTTTTACGTGCGTCAACGTTGTTGGCAATCAAAGTGGCAAAAAATGGAAAGACTCAATGCATCATTGCTCATTGTTGGGAGACTGTCAAATGAGAATAATATGATTTTAAAACGATTTTTAATGGCTATCCACCGGTGACTCGTATTTTTTTTTACATCAGATAGTAATATGACTTTTTGGAAGAAATGAACGATTTTAATGTGAAAACGGTCTATTTGGCTTAACTAAAATTTTGTCGAGGAAAAAAAGAACACGCACGACTTGAATGCAAAAAATGGCATTAAAAGCCGTCATGATCACCACGGCATTAGTACATGTTAAACAGGAACTTAATTAGCATTTTGAGTAGGGAAAACGAAGGAATGTGTACGTTTTCTCAAAACTCTGTAAAATAATTCCAAATGTAATCGTATTATTGCAATGACGAAAACGAATACAAAGAAATATTGAACGAGTAAAGCACGAAGCGTTTTTCACGTTCATCATCCTTTTTAAAGCGCATTTTTCTCAGTGGTTTAAACATAAACATTGATAAATTGCGAAATGGGCACGGATTTTATATTTTCCAAACTTATGCATATTCCTTTTTACTTTTTTACTGTAAAATGCTGTCATTGACTCGGGCGTATATGGGAGATAGCTATACTTATATATATATGTATGGGAATGCTTAGGAACGTTTGTTGCATAAGAGCAAATAAGATGCATGCTCATCTGCATTTACTTATTCCCATTGTGTGCTTGTTGTTGTTGTTGTTGTTTTGTGTGTAAAGTGCTAACTGAATTCATATCATACCAAATTTGCGTTTTTTCGTCTTCATCTTCTTCACGAAAAGTCATTGGTTCTGCAAAAGGAATACTCTAGCCAATATTGTTGTCCATCCCGATGATGGTGGTGATGACGATGGTGGTCGTGGTCATCTTTTCTTCTTTTACATCATTTTAATCAAAATGTACATTTTTATCCACTCAAAGCGAATGAAAAGGATGATTCTATTCAATGAATCTGTTCGTATTGTACCTCACCTTTTAAATGCCATTTTTTCAGTTGTATGTGTTTTCATGGCCCTGCTACCTATACTATCGTATAGAGCAGGTTTCAATCTCTCTTTA
>JAHZMX010005955.1:0-25732 GCA_027743895.1 Seira musarum | reverse complement strand
CCAAAAATTTGATCTCTAAAAGTGTGCCTTCACCTCGAAAAATCGCCGTCTTTGTAGCCCAAAATCAGGCCCACCGCTACGTTACTAATCGCTACCACTCTTTATCATGTAGCTGTCACATTAAGATGAGCTATAGTTTCGCTACAGCCTCGGGTGTATGCGGTTCCAATGTAGCTTACGTCACAGATTTGGCTGCCTTCCTTAGGGCTCACGAATTCAAGGATGACCACGTCTTTGAGCTGGAGGCTATTGTATTAGAAAAGTTGCGGACAGAAGACTCAAACTCTAGTACGACTAGTGGAATGACCTGCTCTGAAGATGAGGAGAGTGTGGACAGTATAGAAAGCTCGATAGAGTGATTTTATATTAGGCATCTCCAATGTTAAAATTCTAAAACCAAATGCCTCCACTATAGTTTTAACATTTCAAAATAAAATCCGTCAAAATCAAACGTGGCGGAAGGATGGAAAGCGTCACAACAATAACACTACCTAAAATGCAATGCAATGTCCAAACGCACTCTACTGATTAAAGTTATGTTTGAAAATGCTTCTTACAATAATTCCCGCAAATATTTTATATATGCTTTAAAATTTTTGCGAAACTTACTATGCATGTTATGTAATCGTGTATCTAATGAATTCTATATTTTACCATGAATTGTTTAATGCTATGATAAGAATATGCTCGCTCGCTTTTGTAAATGGTATAAGTATGAGTAGTGTCGTGTGATGAGAAATGATCTTGAAGTATGTAAGTAGAATGAATTCAATTTTTGTAAACTTGACACGTGAAAAGTATCCTTATATACTTTTTACATTGTTTTATTAGATTTTTAGATTTGAATCATGAATCATGTTTTCAAAGAAAACCGCATCAATACGATTAAATAAATAAATATTTAAAAAACATTAGTAATTTACCTTATATCTGTCTGAAAACATTGTACAAAATTGATTTAAACAATATCGAACGTTCAGAACAGCATATTATGTCAGTAGTTTTCAATAGAAAAACATATTTTCCAAGAAATCAAAATTTTATGTATATTTCCTTTCTACGTTTATAATTGTCTAGACGTACTCTACCACTGCACGCACATGAAATTAGACTACGATTTCGTGGAATCTGCTACAGTGATATGCTGTCCACTTTCATGACTTCCCATGATTTGTCTCTTCTTGTCAATGGACATCCTCATAGTAAAAAAGTAAACCAGCTCCACGAGGGACAAAAGAGAAAAGCCCAGACACAGGGAAAGCACTCCACCAATGTTTGCTGCAATCAGTTAAATTAAAACATACAAGTTAAGTTAATTTTAAATGATTTTGTTTGAATAATCTTACAAACAAAATCTTCCCAGGTGAATAGCTCGTCCCGTTTGTATTGCATGATGGAGGACTCTCTGAAAAATATTCGGACCACCGAGATGCTCCCGCTAACGTAGTTAATATCATTCAAGTGATTATGTCCTTGCATAATTGCCTCCCTTATCATTTTCGTTTGATTAGCTTGGGGTTGATTCGGAAAATCAGCGGCAGTGATGAATACATTATAAAATGTTTCGTTGCACGCGGGCAAACAAAACTCTGCACAACTTTTCTCCTGTGATATTTGCCTCCGTGATTTAAATTTGAAAACTGATGATTCTGTCATATGAATAATAGTAAGCTTAATATCGATTTCTGATTTTTAATTTGACATAATGACAAATCCAATTCTACCTTCGTCTTTTGTGGCTGACATTGACATTGTTTTTTTCTGAATCACGTCTAAAAGATTTTCATTCTTAAAATAATTTGAAAACCAATTTGTAATTTAAAGCCTAACATATTGCATACCCACTGCTTTCCTAACACAATCAGTGTATTTCCTCAGACTGCACATGGAATAATTTCCTAAAAAAGAGAAAGTACGACAATTAAACTGGACTTTAAAACAATGCATACTAATCGGTTGTACCTGGGGAAAAATATCGGGCGCATTGACATTCTCGGCTAATGAATTCTGTCTCACATTCAACCACGCATGCAGATCTGCTATATTGTGAGTAGAATTTTAGAGGAAATTCATAAGGAAAAAAGCAGCCCCTCGTTTCCGAACTAAACTCATACAAAGCTTGACTATAAAAGAGTCAAAAGAAAATTAAAGTCTTTCGAAATTATCAATAAATTCTCTGAATTATTTGGACTCACGAAGAGTAAGTCTCGATTGCCGTCACCCCAATTTGGGTTTCCATCCCCGGTCCTACAATGTATCCCCTCTCATCTACCGCCGGGAAGTCGTCAGCATTATGTACTAAAATCTAAATTGTTTTTTATTAAAATACAATTTCCGAACTAGAGTTAATATTGATTTGATGAATTACCCTCAACCCTTTAAAGGAGTCAGTTGGAATAGAGTCACATCTTAACGTATCAAGCATCAACGTCAATCCGCGACTCCGCCCGGCACCTGCCACCCGTAGGGGAAAACTCTCCTGGAAAATATTTAATGGATTCTGCAACACTTTCATGATTTCCCCAAACTCTGCATTTGGGTCATCGGTGGAAACGACCCCTCCAGGTGATACTTTTGGTTTATTTTTCATCTGACACGTTGGACTTTCCCTACATTTTTGTAGATAATGACATATCCCAGGAAATAGATCGTCATCATACTCCCGGATACAGTTGAAATTATCAGCCGGATTCGTAGAATTTGCAATTTCCGCTTCTGGAAGTGCGCCATTCTGTTCACGGAAGTTGTCTGTGTAGTCCCACACTGCTTTCTGGAGATATTCAAACTCCTCCTCTTGGATCATTACTTCTAAATCATACTTTCTGTACAAAGTAAGCTACTTATTGAAACTTGTATACGACGATATAGAAAGTAAAGTCACATAAAATATCTTACTTACGAGTCTTTCCTTGTTTTCTTTGTCTCAATAGCGTTAAAGGTGCAACAGTAGCCCGAGTCTGTAAGGGTGAGCCGGAATATGTGTTTACACGGAACTGGGGCAGAATTCCACCTGCATGTCAATAAATAATCATCGCATTTGGGAGAGACCAAGCGTAAATATTTTAACGCTGTTTCCGGTTTGACATGAATTTTCTCCGAGTTGAAGTGGTCGTTATTGCGAGCATCGGGATCCACCAGCATCGAAATAATTGCTTTCATTTGGGTCAAAGTGTAACTGGACAGATCAAAATTGTATAAATAATTATGATATGAAACTGATTGCGAGCATGCAAAGAATACTGTACATTTTCTTTAAAAAAAAAACTTACTTATACCGACAACCTTGTATAATCAGTTTCTCCGTTACAGCTTTATTCACGGTGCAGATTGTCACCGCAGGAAAAATTACATTAGTCACCTAAAAAATAAGTAGAACTCGTAAAATACTGCGAGAAAAGTCAAGATTTGTCATAAACCATGTTTTTTTTGTAATTACAGGGTAATTTGTAGTGGCAACACTGGTCAGAACTGGATTCTTTGCCCACTTACTCCAGATTTTGCTCATCATGTAGCACGCGCTGACTATTCCAAAAATACACCAACCTGTCCAAAATAGCCTGCGAGGCATTTATGAATGCAATGTGAATGGAATTTTAAAATGTTTTTCTTTCACGTTTGATTTGTTCATACCTTTCCGCATACGTCCTTTTCGGCTCGGATATGTAACGATAGCCATGTAGTGATGTCGTTGAACAATAATCTCTGAACTGCTTCGAGCACGAAACAACTTCATTATCATCTTCAGACGCTCCCAAGTAAGCTTTCTTTTGATTTGCATGAAGCTGAAGATCTGCTACACCTCGTTTCGGCTTGGTAAACCTTAGTCTTCCTGTTAGTCTCCGGGGATGAATCCAGCTCTGATCTGGGGTGGTGTCCCTGGCTTTATTTCCGGCAAATGGATTGTTCACATTTGTGAATAGGGATTTTTTTTCACAGCAACGTTCATTTTGTAGATTTAACTGGGATAACTTTTTTGAGCAGAATTCTGAATCTTGGGGGATGTAGTCCCAAACACCATAGCTTCCGTCTGGTGCTTTCATTTTCTTCTTTTTTTCTGGAATGGATTTTTCTTCTTTTTTTTCTATTTGTGTGTAACTGATGGATGGTCAAACGAAAATGAAAGTCCGTCTTCACCATCTGACTCTCTTAAAGGGAATGTCCAGGAAAGGGTTGTTGAGTTCATTCACATTTTGTATTGACGACTTATCATAAGTTTTATGTGGGTTTCAGGTGGCTACTTATAAAATATTTATTGCATAGCTTCCGGTTTACATGATTTTATATGTATTGGGTTGGAGTCTATAAATCTTAAAACTGGTATTTGACCGACACCCATTTTCTCTCATACATCCTGATATTGATGCCTTACCGTTCATTATTCCAAAAATTTTGGGCATTATCTGCTTGTGTCTGGATATTTGTACGAAAAAGTTAATTCATGGTTGACTATTTTTAGCCATTAAATAAGTAAGCTGCGACAATTTAAAAAATGTTTTGATTCGTTTCTCAACACGAGTCTAATGAGAGCATGTTACATGATTGTAAACTGGAAAGAACAAGTGTCTCATATCCCTATGTTAATTTGTACCAAACTAATTGCTGCAGTTCACGAAGCAGGCGTTAATTTTCTTTTAATAATTTGTTTGCATGCAACAGATTGAGCATGAAAATCAGCCCAGGAGTTTTAATATTACCTTCCATGATACGTCTGATAGGTAAACAAATATATAAACGGTGCCATACAAATTAGACAGGTATTTAGCATAATTATGTCATTCCTCTGTCATAATAGCACATAATGAGCAATTAGTAACCAAAACTTATGTAAATTGCTAAAACTTACTGAAAAAACAGAAATCAGCTAAATATATTACAATTCTTAAAAAAGGAACTTGAACTTGCCCGTGGCTCCAGTACTTCATAAAATATCTGTAGCCTAAAGGTATTTTAAAACTATTTTAAATCATGAAGCTTGAAAAGGGAGTAACAAAGTAATTAAATTCAAAAGGAAGATAATAATATTCAATTTTGATTTCGTATTGTGCTGATAGGGATGAACTCTAATTCTGATGGTCAGTGGTCACTTGCCAGGATCGAAGTAAGCATCCCTGGCTGTTTTCAAAAATAAAAACAATTTTCCTTTATATCTACCTAAAGAAATGTTTTTAAAGACTAATAATTCTCCGAAATAAATAATTAATATTTACAAAAATGAGTTCATCAATAATCAAGTAGCAGTAGCTTCTTCGTCTCTCTATTTGAGCTTATGTATTTGGTAGCCGTTCTAAAAAAATACCTAATCGTTTTTCGAGGAGAATTATTTTGCATTGGAATACAAAGCGATAATAATGTCTTTCTTAAGTAGTGCGAATTTGAAACTGATCAAGATGGTGATTTGTAACCAGCTACTGCTCACGCAGTACCGCTTCTCAATCGTCTCAGGATTTACCGATGAGCAGCTACTGTCGCCACAGTTGGAACGCTGGAAAATTGTCCCGGACACTTTTCTGATCTACAAAGGAATGTCGAACGAGTAAGAACTCTGGAGTTTGTATCTTTAAAAGTACATTTTTTTTTCGATTGGTGTCATTTGTCATATTATTTCATTTTGTCTTTATCATTTCCCAGGGTTGACCCAAGGCTCTATCAGCACTTTGATAGGGAACACTGGTCACCTCCAAAAATCCACTGGGATGGAGATGCCCTAAATGTGTACCAAGTCTCTGTGATTGTCATCGTCGTACTTTTGGTGATATTTAGCGCAATTTGCATTCTCAGCGGTACCTACTGTTTTTATCATATATTGTGTACATTCTGCCTTCGGAAAGGAAAGTATGATCTAGTAAGACAGGAAAGCATAACCAAGGATTTGATTGACGATGGAGTTGTAAATGTGTAACCAATCTTTTTTTTTATTTTTTGTCGATTGAATAAATGGAATGAATCTCAAATCTCAATCATCAATTAAAGCAGAAACTTGCAATTGCAATTTTATCCTTGGCTTACTGATGCTCATTTTGACATAATGCTCAAAAATATGCTTGTCGTTTACATGAAAATCAATTCAATTGTACATGAATTGGCACATGCAGTTTCGTTACGTATACAAGCTCAATTCAATTCATTACGAAACAAAAATAAGGAAAAACAAGTGTAATGATTTATTCCATTTTGCCATCGTCATCAACATCATCACATCACTCTCGTTTTCATGTCACAAACTAGCCCATAACAAACAATGTGCCCTGGCTCATTGGCTACTTCAGACTCACTTTGGCTGTGATAAGCTTAACTAGATAAAACCAGCTAATTATGAGCCAAGACAAATTTTCTTACAATCTGAGGCATCGAACATAGATTAATATAACGCCTGCACAATACGTTGCTGAAACCCAAAGACGCATTATGCCACTTGCCACACACCACAACATTCAATCGTCTTTTTGTAGAATGGATTATATTAATAAGATGGATTCACACGGCTTTGTTCAATGCACAAACATTTTATTGAAGGAATCATAAAAGATGCCGAAATAAATACATAGCATTACAAGAAAAAAAATGCCTGCGCATTTAATTAAGAATCTTTCCACGTGGGCTTTTATATAACATCATCATCATCATGATCAGTCCTGCTTCATACTCTTTTTTAAATGAGTACGTGTCTAGTTATATTACAATTAGTCCAGCCCTCCCCCTACTTACATGACTTCTAAAATTGGCTATGGGCTCTGAAGGAATTGTGAGTGAAATGTTCACAAGTTTAATCTTTCTGTAAGAGTTAGTAAATAAAGATAAGTTTAATGGCAGTGCTATGCGTGTTTTCATATTTCTTCAAAATGTTACCAGTTTTTTTTCGTGTAAGTAATAAAACCTTTGAGCAGGAGTTAGTCCTGTTTTTTGTGTTAGTCGTCGAATGGATGGATTTATGGACTTTGTGTAATAATAAGCTTTTGGCGTGGCTTGTTGGTCTGACTCCTTCTTGTTTGTCTTGAATTCACCTCCACTTCAACTTGTTTTAGCACATTTTCGACTGTCTCCTAAATACAAGGACAAACTGCACATCATAGAAAGAGAGAGAGAGAAAAAAAACAATGCTTTTGTTTTGATCTCGTTGATATGATGCGATTGCGAATTGCGATGGTGATGATGTCTTTGTGCAAAGAAGAAGGATAAAGTAAAGCGCAACACAAGTTCATAGCATCCTCTTGTCTTTTGATCTTGTTTTTCTCGTTTTGTGCTTTGATCGGAGCCGAACGAACCAAGTACAATTGACAATTCGCTTTTGTTAATTTTGAAAATTTATCCTGTGAACTTTCCTATTAAAAAGTGTCACTTGTGCGGCAGTGGGTGGTGGTGACACAACTTGAAGCAAAAACGTTTATGTTCATCATTTGATTCTTTAAGATGGAAACGACAGGATTCATAGTGCCCGGAATTACGGAGGAAGAGACTAAGACGGAATCCTCCGGATTCTTTAATCTGAACTTGAGTCCTGAGAGAAGAGTAGGATTTATCGGCAGTTGTGTTGTGATTGTGATATGTTGTATTCTCATGTTCTTCCTCATGTGTAAAATCAGACAGAAGGAAAGCTTTCTAAATCGAAGAAGTAGAAGTGGGGATAATATTTCGAGTAGAGGCATGTTCGAGAGGAACATTGAATTGGGGTCTGCTGGGGTGCCTTATACAAGTAAATATTAAGCATTTAGCTGCAGAATGAAGAAACAGTGATACTCGAAAACTAAAACAAATTCTTATTGATCACAATGTTTTCCTTTGCAGATCTCAACATTGGCGAGGAAGATGCATGAGACGCAATGAAATTGTTACGCAATGCAGCACCCATCACAGACTTTTTGAGAAGTTGCTGCTTCTTTCTCTCTCGTTCCAGAAAAAAACAAAATCCATCCAGCCACGATGGCGCCTGTACTTACTTCCGGTTGTTTACTGCTTATGAGATTGGGATTGTAATTCTCGTTGAACTTGAAAAGAACTATTTTTCTGTTGTCATTTTTGTAAAGTTATGATATATTTACATAGGTTTGTTAAACTTTTTTAAGAACTAAATTAAATGATATGATAAGGATGATATATAATGCTGTAGTGTGAAGCTCGATGGAATTTTATTCTATGCAAGTTATAGAATGTCGGTAGCGAATCCTAATGAATAGCTCATTTTCAAATTTTGTAACATGCCCCTCCAGCTCCAACCCGGTACTTATTCTCTTATTCTTCAATTTTTTGTACAACTCCTCGAGTTTTTCTCCGCACAGAATTACTGCAGTCAAACAGATTAATTGGAGATAAATGAAGAATATGCCGCAAAATTTTTCCATATTTATTGCATTTATCCTAAAGCTATTCTCAAATTTCCCAGAGTCAATTCCTTTGAGGTTGCTTCGTCGTCTTATGATCTGGCTGGCATACGTAAAGAAGTTCCATTTTAATTTTGATCCCATCTTTTGATTTGTGCTGTTTAGTACTTGTACCTGTAGATTTGTCTCGTAATTATTAGTGAATACTGAAACAATGCCTGACTGATCAATGCGTCCAATAATTGTCTGGAAATATGGCAAAAAGAAGTATTTCCTCTTCGAGTACCAAAGCACCGGTTGTGTTAGGAAAGCAGGCTCAGTGGGATTTTCCACCAATTTCTTTTTTCCAAATAAACGAAGTAATGGAATGAAGATTCGGGGGCTATTTTGCCGCCTGTTCCCAATAACACTGTACAGCATTGCGAATCGTTGACCCAAGCTACAGCTCTCATTTGAATAACCGTAAGAACTGGAATAGTAAAGGAAATAGCTGGACGCATAATTTTCACAACGCACAGATTTCGCCTCGTAAGCGTTGTTAATGAAGTCGGAGGGACCGAGGTATGCTACAAATACTTTCACTTTTCTTAGAATATCTGAAAAGAATTCATGCTTTCTCTCAAGCCTTGCCCTTGTGATATTGAGTTTTTTCAAGTGATAGTCCAACTGTCTTGATATTTCATCTTCCACGAGAATAAGGCTCGCTGTTTCGTTCGCCATTTTTCCTACAGGTTGGAAAAGTTCACGGACTGTTGATGGCACATCAAAAGGGTCTGGTGACTTTGTCAGAAAGGAATACAAAGTTGAGGAATAAAAATTCCGAGGAAATAAGGCAGTAACCATCCAAACCAAAATAATAATCGCATTCTTCCCGTTTCTTACTTCCCTTAAATCATTCCCTTGTTCAACAAGCACAGCGCCTAACCAAAACCATAGTCTCCGGTACGGTAACCCAGTTGTCTTCCAAAGAATCGCCGAGAAAATAAGTAGAGTTGATAGTAGCATAATCCAAAAGTAGTACGGCAATGGCACCATCACTTTCGTCTTGACTTTGAGGTCGACAGAGTTTTCATTTTGCCCCAGGATGATAGTAAATCTAAGCCCATCGAATTGTGCCCCAAATGACAAGGGGTATCCCATACCGTCACCTCCTATTTCTATTTCTTTGCGAATAGAAATTGGATTCACGTAATGGAGGAAATAGTGCACGACTGAGTTGAATCTACCCCCGGTGGAGTTGAAATGCTGCATGATTAACCACTGGACGCAACGATATTCCTGTATTGACGAAATCCTTTTTTTGTATTTCTTGAACACGTTAACTGAACAGACTGTGCTTAAAACTCCTTCGCTTGTATAATAATTTTCCACAATTTTCTTGTATCCAAAGTTGTTTAGTCTCCAGTTTGCTGATTTCCATCTCCGTCCTAGTTCAACTTCAGTTTCGACAAAATCAGGAATGTCTATCAGTACCGCAAATTTCATCATCACTGCGTAGTTGTAGTAAACCTGCGTTTTAATTTCCAGTTTGGAGCATGAAAAGCAACTAATGAGCCTCCTTTGACTTTTTGAGTTATCAATCATTATAACCACCAACTTTGAACTGTTCACATAATTTGGATGTTTTACAAAGAATTGATTTCCTTTGTCGTTCTTCACCTTTGTCAATTTCAAAATGGCAAGAATGTATTGGGGGGATGCAAGTTGTCGGTATTGATAGGAATCAAATGCTGGATCCATGTACCCATGCTCATCAAAGAAAATCGCGGATCTCAAACTTGTCCAGGATGACTTTAGATTTACTACAGCTTCTTTGTCGTTCATCATAGCCTTCGTGACATTAGTATTTGCAAGGACTCGTACAACGCACATTGGTTGGTATCTAGAAAAGGGAAATATATTTGGTT
The DNA here is from genome assembly GCA_027743895.1 of Seira musarum. Classification (NCBI taxonomy): domain Eukaryota; kingdom Metazoa; phylum Arthropoda; class Collembola; order Entomobryomorpha; family Entomobryidae; genus Seira; species Seira musarum. The sequence continues at coordinate 15,510 of JAHZMX010005955.1, read as the reverse complement.
GAGCTGGATGGAAAGTCATATTCCAACCTGGTGCAGCATATTTCAAGAGAGTATAAATTCGGATACAATTTGCACAACTGGAAAAAATCGACTCTGTAAAATCATTGTCAGAAATTTGAAAGCTTATTAAGGGCAGATGTAACGTGCAGTTTGAAAATGTATTTATGTATTTCAAAATGCGAGAATTTGTAACCGAGATAGGCAGAAATAAAAAAGTTGTGAAGGCAAAGAAAATCATCTTTTGTTTTCAGGTTATCATGGTTCGACTCGGTAGACTTTAAGAATAGACAAGATGTTTTGTAAACCTTTGTTAATCTAATATATGGTATAATAATTTATTACAACTTATGTAAACTACTTCACGTGTGTCAAAAGTGTTTGAGAAAAGACTCGATCGTTCCATTGGATAGAATTGATTGGAGTTAACTTTATTAAACTATTACAAATATCTGAATTTCATAATACATGTCATCAAATATTATTTCTTGAATCATCAAAACAACCTTTTAAATTATTTAGGGTTGACCATGAACTGCAAAGCTGCAAACGACTACACATACCCACCTGAAGACCGTAAGAATATGCGATGTCTCTAATTCCTTAGCACCGATTAGGCATGTATGTCTTTTCTTTTCGTTTTCTTTGAAAACCTTCCTAAATAAATCTCCCCAGCAAAAATTATGTTTGTTACTGACATCGATTGAAGATAAATGAAAAATATGCCAATGAGTTTTTCAATGTTTAATGAATTTATCTCATTTTCATCCTCAAAAATGTTTGAACCCCACAGGGATGCCTTTGTTCCACCTCCTCCTATGACTTGGCTAGCATAAGTGAAGAAATTCCATTTCAATCTAGATCCCATCCTATTGTTCACGGTTTTCATCAAGTAGGCCTGTAAATGAGTTTCGTAGTTATTCGTAAACACTGAAAATATTCCAGACTGATCGATGCGTCCAATGACTGTCTCAAACTGTTCGTCAAAAAAGTATCTTCCCTTCGAGTACCAAAGCACTGGTTGTGTAAGAAACGTAGGCTCCGTGGGATTTTCGATCAATGTTCGTCCGGCAAATAATCTAAGTAAAGGGATGAAGATGCGTGGACTTGTTCTCCATCTTCTTCCTATAACACTGTAAAGGATTGAAAATCTCTGTCTGAGGCTACAAGAATAATTAAAGTAATAAAACAATTTTCTTGTTTCGTCGAATTTCTGACAATGGATTGGAGTAGAAATGTGAGCGTTCTTTATGAAATTAAAAGGACCTTCGGAATGTTCTACAAAAAATATCTTTACGATTCCCAGTATATTCAAAATAAACTTGTGTTTTAGATTAAGTTTTGTCCTTGTCATATTCAAGACTTTTGCGTTATCATCCAACTGCTTCGATATTTCGTTCTCCACAAGAATTAATGCTTCTGTTGAATTTCCACCGTCAACATGCTCAAATAGCTCTCGAGCTGTAGATGGCACATTTGGAGGATCTGGTGGTTTTGTTAGATAGGAGTACAAAGTTGAGGAATAAAAATTTCTTGGATATAAGGCTGTCATCATCCAAACCAAAATAATAATTGCATTCTTCCAGGTTCTAACTCTTTTTAAATCGCACCCCTGCTCAATGAGTACAGCCCATAGCCAAAAGCATATTTTCCCATAACTTAAAGCTGTGGACTTCCAAAGAAGTAAAGAAAGACAAAATAGAGTGATTATCAACATAATCCAGAAATAATAGGGCAGTGGAACTATCACTTCCGTTTTAATCATAAGATCAATGGAGTTTTCGTCTTGCCCTAACACAACTGAAAACCTTAGTCCATCAAATCGTGCCCCAAGTGATAAAGGATGGACCTCTTCATTTCCATAAATCAATTCATCGCTTTTTGAGGTAACTGGATTCTGGAAATACAGAACTCTGGATATTAAATCGTCAAAACTTATTCCAGTGGAATTAAAATGCTCCATAATTAGCCATTGAACGCAACTATCCTCTTTCGTGAGAGCAACTAAACGCATTTCCCCTTTATTAAATGTCTTAGCAGAACAAACCGATTTACGATGAGATCTTACTGGTCGATAAATTTTACTTCCTAAATTGTTTAACCTCCAATTCACTGCTTTCCACTCACTTCCTATGTCTAACTCTGTTGGAACGGATGTGGGTGGATGAACAAAGCTATCTATTAATATGGCATACTTAATCATTCTTTTATATGAATGAGCTCTGACACTCAATTTCGGACAAGTAAAACAACTTATCAATTTTCTCAATTTATAATTTTTGTCAATCATGAGAACAATAAGTTTGGAACTGTTTACTGAAACTGGATGAAGAACAAAAAACTGTTTTCCCTTGAATTCTTTTGGAACAGTTAGTAATGCTAGTAGATAATGGGGGGACGCGTGTTGGCCGTAACCATACTTCTCTTTGAATACTCCACCATCTATATCCTTCTCTTCCTGCCGAAAAATTGCCGAGGTCAAGCTCACATACGTGGAGTCCCCACGTCTAACGGAATCGGAAGTTTCCTTAACCTTGGCGTTTCCGATAACTTGAACTAAACAATTAGATAAATATCTCGGAAGCGAAAATGTTTCTTTCCTGATATTGTGTTCAGTTGAATTTATAGATGACGAATAGACCCGAACACAGTCGAGGCAAGTGGAAAATAAGGAAGCTATAAAATCATTGTCGGCAGTTTGAGAGGCTTTCATTGGAAAGTTGAAAGTACATTTTGAAAATGCTTGAATATATTGTGAAATTTGTATTAATGTACATGCCCCTAGGGGCAGAAATAGAGTTATCAAATACAGAAAGGATGTCATCATTTGAATTTTAAAATGGACTATGGTCAAATTGGTGAATAAAATATTAGTTGTCTTCTAACAACGAAACCTTTTCGAAATTAATTTAGGATCGTAAAAGGTGTCATGTTGTTCAAATAATACTTAAGTATCAGCAGTTATTAACTTGACAGTTTGGTCTAGATGGATGAAACGAAATGAAAATGTCATTTTGCTGACGTAGAGAAAATTTGAAACAACGCAAACTCATTCAAAGTACTCTTGCTGACCTAATTTCGTGACCAGGTATTACTTTTTTCATGAGGGAATTAATGCCAAATTCCACTATTATCGCCACAAAAGAAATTGAAATGAAATAACCATAAATTAAAACAATAACGAAGAAATGGTCAATCGTAACTGAGTCTGATGAACTAAAAAAGTCAGTATGGCTTTTACGCGTTTTTCCTCTAATTAATAAATTAGCATAAGTTAGGTATCGCTTTTGGTTAAATAATGTAACGTTAAGGTTGATGGTGGGATCTGCACCAAATTTGAATCTCACTAAGCGAGCTGCTAGTGCATGCATTTCAAAATTCCTTTTGAATATAGAAAATACTCCAGATGCATCGATACGTGCAATAATTGTTTGAAAACCTTCTAGAAAGAAGTACTTAATTATAGAATGCCAAAGAATAGGGTGAGTAAAAAACGCAGGATCTGAAGGCATCTCAACAATTTTTCGTTTCGCAAAAAATCGTATGAAATGAACTAAATTGCGTGGACTATTATCAGCGCGTTCACCGACTATTTTGTATAGCATTGCAAATCTATTTCTAGTGTTGCATGTTTCATTCCAATTTTCTACGTCAAAATTTGTCTCATATCCCAAACCCAGTAAATCAAACCCACGACAAGGATAGTCTCTTAATTTGTAGGCCGCATTGATAAACATCTGTGGTTCAAACCATGGCACTTGAATAATCTTAATTCTTGTTAAGACTTCCTTGGTAAACTCATCCTCATGTTTCGCCAATTTGGACTGATAATACAAATCATGTACAAAGTCGAATTCGGCGAGAGTATTCAACGAGCTTTTCTCAAATAGCTCATGGCTTGATTGTGGCAAATTTTCGGGTTCGGGAAGTTTTGTCAAAACGGAAATTAGAGCAGAAGAGTACAGATTTCGCGGAAATATTGCAGTTACCATCCATACAAGTATAATGAATGAATTTTTCCGGTTTCTGATCCGCTTCAAGTCGTCCAATTGTTCTACGAGTACTGCTCCGAGCCAAAAACAAAATGTTTCATAGGACATTCCTCCAATGCACCGTAATAAGATGGAAGTAATGATTGCGACTGTCACTAAGAAAGTCCAAAAGTAGTATGGAAGGGGTACAATCACTTTTAAATTGAAATAAAGGCCCGCATTTTCGTCATCTCCTAGGACTACAAAGTACTTGAAGCCGTCGAATTGAGCTCCAAATGTTAAATGTACTCCATTTCATCATTTTGTAAAAATATGCGGCTGTTGTAATACAGAAATTCGTCCGATGCAGAATTGTAGAAGTAGTTGCTAGTCGCGTTGAAATGATTCAAAACGAGGTACTTTACGCACGCGTCATCTCGTATAAACTGTCGCATTTCTCTAATTAAACCGCTCAATTCAGACTCTAGTACCCTGTCAGAGCATATAATTTCCTGTAACTTGACCACTTTAATATCCCCGACATCTTGAACATCATCATCGAACCCAAAATTATCTAGTCTCCAGTGCAGACGTTTCCACAGAAGTTCTAGTTCAAAAGCCAAACTACGAAACTGAAATTCGAAACCTCTAATATGCAACAATATTCCCCACCTCATTGCAATGTTGAATGGATCGCCGATCTTGTCTATTCCAGTTCCAATCTTAGAACACGTTAGACATCCAATAAATACTTGTGGTTGTTCATTAGAATTTAAAAGTACAACCACCAATTTTGTACTCCGCAAAGGAATTGGGTAATGCGCAATAAAGTTATTGTCTGTTTCATATTTTTGTTGAATATAAAGAATAGCTATAAAAAATCTGGAGACGCAAGATGTACAAATTTTGCGCGGTCAAGAAGATTATCCATAATGGTTTGTTCTTTGGAAAATATCAAAGAACTCAAATCTGTCCATTTTCTAGTTGTTTGGATTTTACCTTTTTTTCTGATCAAAACACGAGCAGTCAATAGTGAATGATACCGCGGATAATACTTTTTTTTAATTAGGTGAAATGTTAAATTTGATCCAACAAAATATTTACTTGTGTTCTTGAAAGAAGAGATTTCTTTTGCTTTTGAAGTAATTTTGGAATAAATACGAATACAAAAGTCACATGTATAATCAGATTCGAGATCGTTGAAAACTTTGAGTGTCGAATCTGTCAAGGTAAAATGAAGAGTGTAATTTTTGAATGCACTTATATACCTGTACAAAATCGCTTCCGTTTTTACAATAAGAAATTGACGAATAATAATAAAAATAAAAAGTTCCGTTCCCATTTTAAAAAACATTTTCCAAACCTGGGTGAAAAAAAAAGTCAGATGGACATTCCTAAGTAGATGTCATCAAAACACATTCCATTCGTATTTGTAGTAAATTTAAGTATTTTTAGAAGTTTTTGATTAGGAAATTGAAAAAGACAGCATTTGGAAAACAAATATAAGTTTGCTTAAGTACAGTATAACCTCTTTATAAGATCACCCTATATAAGATCGACCTCCTCATAAGATCACCCCTTTGAATTCCCATTCGTTTTTCCATTGAAAATTATTTCTATACAAGATGATTCTCTATAAGATTACCGCCGTATTAGATGCATAAAAAAGATACACACAACATACCAAGTAATTAGAAATGTTCTCCATATAAGATCAGGAAGATTTTTTTAGCAAATCACTCTTATGAATACTGAAAAATAGAAATACCTTCAAGGTTGAGGAATATTTTTCGGTAATAAAATTGTTTTATATTAACGTTTGTTAAATAATTGTGATAGTTGTCCTTTAAAATGGCAATAAAAAGCTTTGCCACATTGTATTTATGTAGAAAATTTCCCTATAAGGGATAAGTGATCTTAAATAGAACTTTCTATATAGGAGCACCTCTATATTAGATACAAAAAACCTTTCCCCTTGGGGTGATCTTATATGGAGGTTTTACTGTACTTATAAACGTCAATTACAATTGAATTATAGCATGATAATCTAATTTACAATATTACTTTCTAACTTTCGGATTGTTTTATAAAACCGAATAAAGATACATTTAATTTATTGTACTCCGAAGACCGTTGAGAAAAACATTTTTTTGTAATATCAATTCAATCAAATTTTAATGTCATTAATCTTAACGATATCAGAGTGGAAAAAGGAAATTGACATTATAATCTATAATGTAATATCAATTATCTCGAACATAATTTAAATTATGTATCTTTTCTTTGATATTATATTATCGTTGAAAACATTTGCGTGCACATGAACATAATTCAATGCATCTCTCAAAAATGAAAATGGCTACAGAGATAGACATCCAATGAATATAAACATAAACTATGAAACAAAATTTTTTCATACTGATGGCATCTGAGCCAAACACGCCAATAATTTGCTTTAAATTCTCATATTGACCTTTTTCCTGTGAGAACACTTTACTTGCGTATCTAAAGCAATTCCATGAAGAAACACTGCTTTTGCCAAAGCGGCGCACTATTGCTTCCCTCATCCTTTTCATAATCAATGCTAAAAAATGAGATGCAAAGTTTCTTTTAAAAACCAAAAAAATTCCTGACGAATCAATTGCCGCAAGACATGTTTGAAAATATTCATGGAAAAAGTATTTGTCCTTGGAAAACCAAAGCAAAGGCTGGGATAAGAATGCGGGTTCTGCAGGATTGCTCAATAACTTTCTCTTGGAAAACGCATGCAGCAGCGGAATGAAGAAACGGACACTGTTTCTTTGCTCGTTTCCGTAAAGCAGGATGTGTTGGAAGGAGAGCTACTCGCAAATAAAAGATGCCTTGTACTAAAATTTTCGCAACGTATTTTATTGGATGAGAAGCTATCCATATCTTTTTGTACGGCGCCTTGTGAATCGCTCATTGAGATTACTTTTATATTGTCCAAAATATTTTCCAAAAAGTCTTCTCTCTTTGGTGTTATTTGTCCAGTTTCATTAAGCTTTCTTAAGTGGTCTCTCAATTTATTTGCGAGTTGATTTTCAACAAGAATTTCTAACGCAGTTTTGCCTTCATTACCACTTTTGTCTCGATTAATGAAAAGGTCGCGGAGGGATTTCGGAACATTCTGCGGTTCCGGGGATTTGGTCAAATATGAAAAAATACTTGAGGAGTAAAAATTTCGTGGAAGGATAGAAGTCACCAACCAAACCAGAATGATAATTTTATTCTTACTGTTTCTGTATCTTTTCATGTCGTCTCCTTGTTCGATTAAGGAAACGCCTAACCAAAACCAAATCTCTCCGTAAGGCCTATTAGTAGTTAGCCAAAGTAATGTTGATAAAACGAACAACGTTAAACCCAATAACAGCCAATAATAGTAAGGCAAAGGCCAAAGTGCACTGGAATTAAACTTTAGTCCTGTAGTGTCTTCACTTTCGCCCAATACAATGGAAAATTTGATCCCATCAAACTGGACTCCAAATGACAAGGCAGTATTAAATTTGGCCCATCCAAAATCATTATCTTGTGTGGATTGTATGGGATTTATGTAACGCAGAAAGCTATTTCTGTTACTATAAAATCCAATTCCAGTGATATTAAAATGTTCCAAAACTAAGAATTGCACGCAGTCATAATCCCTTATTGCTACTTTGCCACGCTCCTCACTATCATTAAAAGTTCTCATAGAACAAAATCTTCGCTTGACATTCACCATCAGATCTTCGCCTTTGCCATCGTATCCAAAATTGTCTAACTTCCAATGTAATTTTTCCCAATATTTGGTTACTTCAAAAGAAGATTGAAACAAGTCAAAATTTAAAACCTTCAGAATGGCGTAGCGTATCATTACACGATAATTTGACGCGACGTAGTCCAATTTAATTCCAGTACCAAGCTTTGAGCACGTAAAACAACCAATTAAGGTCTGGACTTTTCCTATGGGATCCCGCATTAAGACAATTAACTTTGAACTGTGCAGAGCTGGAGAATGCTGGACAAAATATTCCCTGTTCTTGTCTTGCTTTGGTATGGATAGTAATGCAATAATAAAATCAGGAGACGCAAGTTGATTTAATTTATTGCTTTTTAGCCAATCTCCTAGCTTAACTTGATCAGGCGGAAATAGCAAAGGACTTATGTTAATTCTAGAAAACGTTTCTGCACCTTTTGATACTCGTATATCTGAACTTGTGTTGGCTAAAATTCGAGCCACACAAGTGGGTTGGAATCGTGAAAATATAAGCAGTCGTGGGTTTGTCAGATTTATTCCCATATTCTGCATCCCAATTCCAACGCCAACAGAAGTCGAATGTTGTTGAACAATAATGCCAAAGTTCGTGCGTTCAAGAATGTCATGGACAAATGAAAGTGAGACAGCTACATGAAAAGTACATTTTGCAAAGAGATCAAGAATTCCGTTACTGAGACCTTGTGGTTGTAAAATATAAACAACGTAGAAAAATAACGAAGAATTGAAGTAAATGTTCTGCATTTTATTATAAGTTGCAAATTTATAAAAAGGTAAAGAGAGCGGTATCTATTTAGGTAGTGCAATATTTCTATAAATTCTTTAAATTACTTGAAGTAAGCTATGCCGTAAGTAAGAATTTATTCGGAAAAATTGTATGCTCAAGTCCAAAATATAATCATTTAAAAGGGTGCATTTATTGATGAGATAGAAACGCATTTGCCGAATTAATCTATCGACTTAAATTCATTTTGCTCGTAGGCAAACCGAATATCAATTCACTCACAAAAGAAAAGCTGTGAAATTACGTGACTTTTCATTATTCCTTTCTAAATCGACTTCAGTGAAAGACGATAGTTGAATTATAAAAAGACATTTCAAACTTAATTATGTTTAATGGAAGTGTAGTGTAAGGTCTCGGTGGACTGAACACTCGTTAAAATTGAATTTTCACTATCTCATCATGAAAATGTATTATTTGCTGCACTGTCAACTTGTAAGAACTATACTTATGGAGCCGAGTACAACACCAACGCATTAGATCCACTCTAATAATATCACTGACTTCTGAGAATTTTCGTTCCATGCAAACGCAAAATCGAGAGCCTACGTCGTTTGACGACAAATCGATTATCCTTGTTTCATGCTTTTCCAATATTGTCAAGTCATCTCATTAGAGTAATAACTACATCAACCAGCAAAACTGCGAGCATATTACTAACTTCATATATCCAACCGACGATTCTTTGTACTTTCTCTTCGTTTGTTGTATAGTATGTCTTTGTATTTGTAATCGAATTCACTTCTGATTAAACCGCTACACTTTTTAGATTAAAAAAATACTGCTAGTAAGAATTGTACTCCAAGTTTGCAGAAGAGCTAAAATTAAGTACCTTATACATCTGTTTTGTTTGTTTATGCAAATGAAAAACTTATCTTAATAAAGTAAACGAAATTATTTTTTATTGAAAACAACATCGTTCCATCAATTTTATCTGTAATGCTACACATCCATATCTAAATATGCCTCCTGTGTTTACAGGAATTGCAATGTCTGTGAATTTCGCCTTTATAGTCTATATGAGACCAATTTATCCATCTGGATTTTTTGCGTCCTACACATATTCCATTATAACTCAAGTTCAAAACTTCGTAAATGTTAAATATGTCAAACTCATCCTCGGAATTTATATGCAAAATATAGTCATTATTTTTGCTGACAATACGTTGATCGCCGAGCTGTGCCTATTCATAGCTATCATTACTGGCAGTTGACCAAAGATTGGTATAATGCTTGCTCCGATGTGTACCTGCATACTTTTTCTAAAAATTCCCTAATTAAGTTTAATGAGCTGAATTTTAAAACATGAAATGGTTATATATTTTGTTGAATTAAGTAAATGCATGACCAACAATGCTATAACACAGGAAAAAAACTTTACTCATCAGGCTACAGGTTTAATAAAAAAAACTGTAGCGTTTGTCGAGAGAGTCTACCAAACAATCCCAGAAAAAATTATTTATGACAGTTTTTGGCTAACCCACACGCGTCCATTTCATGCTTTCCAAAAACTCAAAAACATATATAGTTCAGTTTAGATGTCACCTTTAGTTCCACTAAGACTAACACAAAATGTCACATTCACAAAGCATAGCAAAAAAATTGGCAAGGAAATAAGAATGTGAACGAACGCTTTCAGCTGGAACGAAAACAAGAGAGAGAGAGCATAGCATACAAAGAATTTTATTTGTCAAACGTCAGGCAATGCACTCCATTACTTACTTTACTTACGTCATTAATTCACTTTCATTGTCACTGGCCAGAATGGGTATCATATCATAACAAGTCTATGACGCTCTTTCACTTCCACTTCCAGCGAATGCAAATGTTTTTTTTTCTCAATCGATTCGGCCCAAACCACAAACCTAAAGATATTCGTCCAATTACGTATGCATTTTCAGCGAGCAAAGAGCATTGTAGGTTGGGCTGGAATTTGGCATGGTCAGGCAAGAATTTCAGGGTAAGTCGTACGTTAGTAATCAGAGCAAGGGCAATGAAATAATTTTTTGATATCCAGCTTAGCAGTGAGTAAGGCGAATAATCAATCCCAATTCTCCAGTTTTTTCTTGGAAGAACAAAATGTTATGCCATGATATGATTAATGTTAATTCCAAGGAATTCCTTATTTACTCTAATGTTTATCGCAGTATTGCTTAACTGCTTATGAGAGTTTTTTTCTCATGAAATGATAAACTGGCCCAACTAATCGTAAGTAGTCTCAGCGAATAAGATGAAGATGAAGAAAAGTAAAGACTGTAGTAATCAATGTGCATAATCCAAACAAGAAATTTCAGAGTAAGACGAGTGAGGCATGTTGATGAATAAGTACGTCTGATTACGTCGCATGGCATACTAGCAGACTGACCAAAACTACTCGCAATTGCAACAACGGATTCTCAATTCGCAACTGGCTTGTATTAACATTTGCTTTAGTCGTGTTAACCCTTTTTTGCGAAGAAAATTCACTACAAAGACTGCCTAAGTTCCACCTAACTAACTCACTTTGTTTGCTTGTGGCTGACGTGACGTGACCACGAAACTTTGTTGGCTCTTTCGTTAGTTTATATATACCTTCTCTTTTCATATAAACCAGTTGATTTTTTAAGACGGTGATTACTGTCTCAAATCATAGAACAAAAACTTTAATCTTTTAAAGGGGAATACTATAATGAGTTAACGAAAAGCAGGATGTGGGTGCATGCATGATCAGCCTGATTATTTAGTTTCTTGAAGACCTTATTGAAGACGAGACGAATGTGACCAGAATACCATTCCAGTGGCACTATAAACTTATTTAAAAAGCCTATTTAGAGTAAATCTCATTCTTAGAATTTAATTAGGACTTAAGACGCACGCTTAACTTGAGTTCAATCCAAGGTCTGTTATCTTCAGACATACGAAGATAATTTTCCTTTTTGTAAATACATATTGCATTCACATAGTACACAGTACAGATAGTCATCTCTTCCAAACTCAATATAGGTAATTAATAGAAATGCCGATGGCTTTGAGTTTGATGGACAAAATAACTGCAGTGCAGTGGAACCATCATATCATCTCACCAGTTCAAATTCAATCCAATCCACATAGCCATCCACAGCTATAAGTACGTAGATCTCTCGTGACTTGAGAACAAAAAAATAGATAGCGGAACTCCCTTAGCTTCTGCTTCTGTGAGTGAACGAGCAAGTCAAGTCAGTGTTAGTCAAGATCTGATATCTCCAACACGCTCACTTTTTTTTCTCCAACAGTGCATTCAAGTGAACCACATGAGATATTCCACAAAAGTTTAGGACGTACTTGGATGTAATAATTATAAGAGCAAATAGGAAGTGAAGGGTACAGAAATAGTAATTACAACTTTCTTGGAGAAGACGTAATCAGTAACAGGATACCCGGATATCCCGTGTTCTACTCGAAACATTAAAATGAAGTGAAACGGAAGGACCGGATACAGATCCATTTTCGTTTTAGACAAAAAAGAACTTGTAATGTGTGTTTGGTGGTTCAGTACCGATTTAGAATTTGCGAGAGTGTGTAACGAACGAGAAAAGCTCCAGTATTCATTTGGATAAGCGATAAGCATAAAAGAGGTAAGAATCTTCATTGTATAATTACTCCTAACAATTTTTAAAAATCTCTAGCTGTTTACGTAAGAAGATTTTATTTTTTACGTGATCAACTCAAATACATATGTAGTGCATTAGTATCATGGGAAATGTATCATGTTAAAGCATGGGAAGATCCCTCAGGAATAATCTTTCAACAAAAAACATCTTTTCAAAATATGTAATACAATATATAGTGGGGCAGGTATATCCTTACATTAAGTACTACGTGAGTTTGGTATATAGGGTCCACCAACCTAAAAGGAGTAAAAAATTATTGTTCAGCGTATAGCCATGCATTCGTTCATGTGACTCAAGTAGAACTTTCCTCAAAATCCACTGACTCATACAAAATTAGCCGTATGTTTCTTTTCATGGTATACAGTGAAACGTCATTGGATTCAGTTCAGATTCAGAATCTTGAGTAAAGATGTACTGAGTAGGTGTACAGGTGTTTAGCATCACATAAAAAAATTCTGTTTGGAAATGACATTTTCAAGTATCCTCTATACACGATACTTAAAAGTTAAGAACGTTAAATTTCTCTGCTCATAAAAAGGTGACAAATACTGCGTGGGAGCAATCATGCTCTTCAGCATCTGTGCTCCACATGTGAATTACACGAAAAACTCCTTTGACTCGGAGCATTTTTTTCATTCATTTATATTGTCATGAACTTCAGCTCGAGTGATGTGATCAGATCAGAGCAAAATATTGCCACTGGGGAATTTCCTTGCCATTCCAATAAAGTGAAGGGTAATCGAGCGAAAAGTTGCTTTTAGATTGCATTGCATGGCAATTTTTTGCAAGCATTCCTACATTTCCAAGTTTGGAAGAATAAGGAAGAAGGAAAATAGATAAATGGATGTGGCTGGATTCATATACAAAACCCAAGAACTACAAGTTCATCAAATGAAGGAAGGAATATTGGAAAACCCTAATAGGGATTTACGTAGTTAATGAAGCTCTCGGATAGTAGTGCGCAAAAAGTATCAGTTTTGGTTTCAACGAGTTTGTCACGTAATGAGGTGAGCACAAAATGTAAATTGTTTGCATTTTTTGGTGGCCCACATAATTTTGAAGATACAAGTAAGCATTCATTCTCATTTTGTCTTTCATTCTCATTTTGTCTTTCATTCTCATTTTGTCTTTCATGAAGGCAACACAAACCTTTTCAGCCTGCTGTGCATAGCTATCTACAAGTACCTTATTCCTCAAGTACTACATTCCTTAAGTATCCACTCTACCTCACTACCTTTTCACATCACACAAAAGCTCAAATTATTCACATTTCCATTTTTAAAATGGCTGAACAAATCCAAACTGCCACCAACGATCCGGTTTTAAAGCAAATTCTAAAAACACTGCAACAAATTTCTGAACAACAAAGTGAACTCAGAAAGGACTTTAAAAGTTACGCTTCAACTACAGACAAACGTATATCGGATATTGAAACTGAAAATGTGGAACTTAAAAAGAGACTGGAAACATTGGAATATGAAAACGAACTTCTCTATCGCACCAGTCATTTCCAAAATCTTGTGCTTGTAGGCCTGCCTGAAAATCCAAGCGAAAATAATGAACTTCTTAAAAAATCAGTGGAAAAGTTAGTTCAACGGATTACTGGCAAACTAATTAAAGTGGACACAGTCCACCGCATGAAAAAGACGAAATATTCTGAAATAAGAAGTGTACGAGTGCATTTCAGTTCTCATAGTGACAGAAACATGGTTTACGAGGCCAGAGAAACATTATTTGACGATAAGCTCTACTTCAACGAAGACCTTCCTTACAACCTCAGACGTGATAACTTTTTACTCAGACGTGAGGGAAAAAATCTGACGGAGAGAAAAATAGAATACAAAATTGACTGGAAAAATAAATGCATCAACTGTGCAAATGGAAACACTATTCGGATCTTGAATGGTCAAGTTGTTGACCCAGAAAAGTCCCCAAATCCCATCCGAAATGAAAGGAAAAGAACATTTTCGAATGATGAAGCCTCACATGTCACTCAGAGAAAGAGACCTAACTTCAACATTGACAATAACGATGAGCAGAGCCAGTCCATCCAAAAAAACTTCTTTCTTGGAAGTCATCCAGTAGACATGACGTAACCACCAATAAGTCACCACAGAAAACGACAAAGCGAAAACGGAAAAGGAAAAATCGGACCATGGAAAAACAAACTGTAAATAAAGGATCACATCAGGAATCGGCTAAACATCCTCCATCAGCAGACAAAATTCGGATAGCCCACTTAAATGTAAGATCTGCTATTGATAAATTTCCAGAAATCAATAATGTATTATCTGTAAATGAGTATGATATTCTTTGCTTAACCGAAACTTGGTTAAGACCAAAGCATGAAATGACATTTCCTAATTATAATTTTTATCGAGACGACAGAACGAAAGCAGGAAAACTAGGGATCGGTGTTTTAATTAAAAATAACATAAATGTAAATGATATTTCAGACTTATTCTCAGGTGGGAACAACATTGAATTGTTAGTTTTAAAATTATCTTTATCAAAGTATAAAAATCTGAATGTTGCTGTAATATACAGGCATCCCAATTATAACAGTAAAACCAGAGAACAAGACTACATCTGTTTTGAAAGCATATTTACTAAACTACATTCTTTGAAAAACGAGTTTATTGTACTTGGTGATTTTAACTTGCGAAACGAATACCTCAATCCATTAACTGAATTTGTCTCATCTTTTCAAATTTCTCAAATTGTAAATGAGCCAACTAGAAACAATAATTTGCTTGATCTGATATTCGTAAGCAATGTTAAACTAATTTTAAATACTAACGTAAAAGAATCGTTCATTTCTGACCATCGCATCACTGATTGTGAAATGCGCATAAGAAAACCTAAAACTTCAGTGAAGTCGATTGTTTTTCGTCCTTTGACTCAAGAAATAGTACCTAAAATTGTAGAAAAAATCAGTGAAACATTTAGTACTAACTGCAGAGAATTTTTATCATTTAAGGAGTCATTCTTTCATTGCTTTGATAGCATTTGTCCAGAGAAAACAAAGAAAATAAAAGACAAGACAATTCGAAGGGTGATTTCAGTACGTACAAAGTCATTAATCCGTAATTATAAAAGTGCGTACAAAAAAAGGTACAAAGTTACATATAGTTACTACAAAGGTACGCTAAAGAACTTAAAGAAAAAAATCAGGGAATCTATTGTCTGGGATGAAAAAAGTGATTTAAATAGTCGTATCAGAAGCAGCAATATATGGCATGCAATGAGAGCATTCTTTCCAAGTAAACAGAAATGCTCGTCAATTAACATTGAGCCTGAGGTTATCAATGACTTCTATGTTAATGTCTCTTCTCAGAAGCCGACATACCAAAAATGCAG
>JAHZMX010005954.1:0-14560 GCA_027743895.1 Seira musarum | reverse complement strand
CAGGTACATTTGACTTTTTCAAACTCAACTTATTAAATTTTTCCAGGACTGTCAGCTCATTTACCTGAAGACAACTTTCATTGTGAGGTAAAAAAATTTGTAGGATCTTTGATGCTGGGGTACGTATTGTTAATCTCTGAAAAATAATCGTTTATCCTATTCAGGGTATTTATTGTAGACCTTTCATTCATGGCAATGTGTATGTCATTAATTACTGAGTTTCTTTGATATAAACCACACAAGTTGCTAACTATGGTATAAATAGCGTTTGGTTCAACTTCAATTTTATTTTGTAACGAGTTAGCATATAAACGCTTTGCTCTAGCAACCTCTCTTTTGAGCTCAGTTTGTCTTGCTTTACGTTCTTTTAGGCTTTGTGTAGTTTTCCTAATCTGTCTGCAAAGAGAACGAATTTTATCCGAAACCCAAGTGGATTCATTTAACTTGATTTTTTTACTCTTCTGTGGAAAACATACCTCAAACGCATTTTTCATAACCATATTAAAGTAGGTTACTTTTTCATCTATGCACTCAAATTTATACAGCGGAGACCAATCTATTTCTTCCATCAGTACTGCGAAATCATTCAACGAACCATTGTTATAACTACGATAGAAAATTGTTTTTGACATTGTTTCTTTCTTAAATGCTGCTTTTGATGTAAGTTCCACACACACATGGTATTGAATGCTTAATTTAATAGGAGGTTTTATGCGCGGTGGATTATACCAATTCATCAAATTGGTAAACAACAAATCCAATTTAGCTTTGTGACTGCTGCTTGAGTTAATGAAGGTTGGAAATGTAATAATCTGTGAAAGGTTTGCGCTATGACTTAAGCTTCTCGTATGTTTCCAATTATTGAAATCCCCAAAAATTATAAATCCAGGGTTTTTATACTTAGTAACTATATTTTCATGTGCATGTAGTAAGGCTGAATATAGATTATTTTGAATTAGCGCTTTAGAATTGGGTGGCAAATAAACCACAGCAATCGCAATTACAGAAACAGATTTTGGTAAATAATTAGGTCTGGTTATCACCCATGTAATTTCAAAGTCATCGGACTGATTGTGCACATAATTTTTGAACTTAATGCATGGAATTTGGCTTTTACAAAATACTGCAGTGCCCCCTCCTGGTTTATTTCTTCTTGAACATTCGTGTGTATCGTAACCATTTAGAACTAATTTTTTGTTTTGATTTGCCCATGTCTCAGAAATTAAGATGAAATCGTATATTTGATTTGAACAATTCAGCAGATCAAGTTTCTCATCAGAGAGAGAACATGAATTGGTGTACAACAAAGATGGAAAACTATATGTGTTCGGAACAAGTACAATTTTATTACCTTTTTCTTTGATCTTTTTCCCACCTCGTCTGTGTCTCCGTTTTCTCCTGAATACTTTTAATCCGATGAGTTTCCAGAAGTGAAGAGGATTCATTGAGATTTATCTTGGTGATCATGATCGTTAGGCTCAGTTCGGGCTTTTCCTATAGGTATTGCATCACAAACGTCTTGAAGAAATCTTCGAAGGTCTTCATCAGTAATATGACTTGTAATTGATTGAATTTGTCGCCTTAGTTTTGGTGGAGATGATGAGTATTTCTTGACTTCTTGTGTAATTGCATGGATTGAAGAACATCCACTCAATAAGAATTGCAGTAGATCTCCGCTTTTTAAATGAGAATTTGCATCAGTACTGTCTTTCCACTTTGAAAACGAATGCTCCAATTTGTTTCTCAACGGTGACGTTGTGAGTTTAGGATTTTTTGCGGTGTTAGTTGGACTTTCGTCCAACTCAACCTCATTGTCATGCTCTTTAGATTCCGCACGTGATAATTTCCTCCTCAGTCTCTCATTTACATACGAACTTTTGGTAGGATTTGGATGACTCGATGTCGGGATATTATTTCCTTCATTAGTAAAAACCATTTCATCGATCGATGGAAACTCGGCGTGATTCTTAGGGCATGTTTTGATAACATGACCGTGCTCCATACACTTGTAACATTTTTTTGTGCCATGTTCAAACTTCACTTTGATGATGTCGTTGCCAAAGTCGAATTTTTGAAACACAGGTAAACTCACTGATTCGTTTTTCAGAACCATTTTTATCATGAGAGTATGCGATTGAATGTGGCTGAATTCGGGAGGAGCATCCTTAATAGGAAGTCTTTTAAATCCTGATTTTAGTTCACCATATCCTGACAGAAATGATCTCAACGGCTCATAATTTTCGAAAATAGGTACCCCTTTAATGAACACTGAAGTAATGGCAGGCGCGTACTCTTTTATTTTTAACTCAATTCCTTTAATCACAATTGACTGATTCCGAAGCACATTCTCACAGTCTTCTTCTGAATAGAAAAACACACCATAATTGTTTCCGGAGATTCTTCCGAAACTTTTGATTTTTTTCGGATCAACGATTTTGGTTAGGGCAATCAAATAATCGCAAATTTTCAAATCATTGTGGCAATTGATTACAACGCCAAACAGACTACTTTTTTCCTCGTTCTGATTATGCATGATGTAATGCTGGCCACTTGGACCAAGACAGGATTAAGCTAAGAAGCAACACTGTCTTATGTTAGGTATATAATATTACAGAAACACACCACACACGTCTGTTCAGCTTGGACCCTGTGAAGGGATTGAATGATGAGGTTGATGTGTACGGATGAAGAAAATGTCGACAATAAATAAGAAATGCAGATCCTAACTACACAAAAGAGAATATGCATTTCTAAACGATTTTTAACGCAATAAAACAGAACTAGACTGGAACTCAAATTTGTAGAAATATTTAATATCAGAATCAAAAATGCGATTATTTCAAATCGCATTAAATTGGACTTTAAAAATTACTTATTTTCCTAAACAATACATAAGTTCAGTCAGAATCGCCAGAGGAAGACGAGGCCTCTGGAGTGGGTGCTCGCTTTTTCCTGGCTCGTCTTCTAGTCTTCGTTTTGTTTGATTTGTCTTCCGGATTCTTCAACTTTATCCCCTTTTTTGAAGGCAATCTAGATGTATCGAATTTTCTTGGAATGTCATTAGCAATATCTCCGTGTTTGCTATTGATATGGTTTCTAAGATTGTGGCGATGAGCGTAGCTAAAAATGAATAAGACAGAAGTGCAAATTTATATAAGATAAATTACGAAAATTTAGTATCTTCTTCAACTCTATTTTAAATCGTCCAAAAAATGTTCACCTGATTCCACAATGTTCACAGGAAAACAATTTTTCTTTCGTGTGCGTCCTCATATGTTCCTCCAGCTTTTGTTCTGTTTTTAGAAATATGACACAATTTAATTAGGGTTAAGGTTCGCAACTGCACATAAAATGTTCCCTTAAGTACTTACTTGTCATGCAACGTTTATTGCAGGTTTCACACACAAATTTCCAGGAGTCTGGGCCTGTATGGGAGTAGATGTGATGCTCCAACCGCACACTATCTGCATAAATTTTTAAAGGAATTTGATTCAGAAAAAAATTTTGCTTTCCAAAATTTTGTATTTGCTCTTACCTTTGAAAGATTTTCCGCATAAGTCGCACACATAAGTCTTCCTATCGCATTTTGTCTTTATGCTGCGGTGCTTTCGAGCAGTATGAGACTTTAACCCTACAAAAGTATCACAAGACAAACCACACTCCTCACAAATGTGCACATCCTCCTCTCTATTTTTCTTCATTTCCTCTGCATGATATTTCATGAGATGCGAAGCAAGACCTTGCCTTGTCTTTGATGTTTTCATGCATATTTTGCATTCCCATTTTTTCTCATTTTTTGAATCCAAATTAACGCTGAGTTTGTGTTCGTACATGTGGGAACGAAGTTGTTGGATGTTGCTGAAATAAGCTGGACATCCAATCTCATTACATTTGTGGACTTTTCTCGACAAATCGTGGGTCTCCAGATGCTGTCGAAGTGGACGTTGATATCCTGACTTTTGCGTGTGATGAGGACAGTAAATCTTTCTTGTGCAAATAGGACAATGATGGTAATCTGTCTCCAGATTTAAATGGGTTTCAATGAAATGAGGTATCAAACAATTTTTCCGCTTTGTGGTGAATAGACACCTTGGACAGGAAATTGTCATCCACTTTTCATCCTCATTTTCACTGAGATTCTGATTCTTCACGTGTTTCATTTCATGAAAAGGTAGATTCCAAGCGTAGTCGAAAGTCTTTGTGCAAAAATTGCATTGAAATTTTCCATGGAGTTCACTGTGCACTAAAAGTTCCTTTGAGTCGTAAAAAGTTTTCCCACAATTTTTAATTCTACAAATCTTTGGATTCTTAAAATGTAATTCAGTCTGGGGGCTTAAAGTGATGCCTCTACTTTTCAAAATTGCAATTAAGTTATTTCCCAATTTTCGTCTATTTTTGTTTTGGTTTTCCCGAAATTTTGGACAGCGACGTACACGATGGCTTGGCGGCTGTTGGGACGGAGAAGATGGTTTAATTGACGGGGTTGCATGAATGCGCCGATGAGCCAAGAGTTGGTTCTCCGTTTTAAAAAATGCAAGACAATTGTCTCCGTCGCAAATTATCTTCATGTTTCCCTCAGTTGGGCTGCTGTTATCAGTGAAGTAGTCGTGGTGGGTACGGAAATGTTTTGAAATAACAAAAGGCAAAGTTGGAGATAAAGTGTGGCGCAATGTCAATTTGCAGATAGAACATGTATTACGGTCTACCGCCAAATTCATATGAGCTGTTAGAAAATGAGTGGTGAGTCCTTGTGCCGTTACAGAGGTCACATTACATCGAGGGCATCTTCCACCCTTCTTGAATCTGCGATTGTTCTCCAATTTGCAAGAGTGCTTTTGGAATTCATGTTTCCATAAATCAGGAGCGTAATTCACAACTACATCACAGAAATTACAATGGAACTCGCCATGATGTTCTGAATGGGATTTGTAGTCCTCAATGTTACAGAATGTTGTTGATTTGCACGGAGGAATGTCACAGATATATTTTAATGACATGAGCTTTATCAAAGCAATTTGTTGCAAAATGGGTGGTTCTAGTTTAGAATGTAAAATTTTTCTGCGCATAGGGGTTGCCATGTTGACATCATTCAGTTTTGGAAGCTTCGTTGACCTTTTTTCACCGCTCACATTTGCCTTTCTCTTGACTTGGGGTCGCCTTTGGGTTTGGATGTCAACGATAAAATCCTGGTCGCTGTCACTTTCTGGAAGCCAGTCAGCGTCAGATGCATCAACACATTTTTCATCATCGATGTCATTGTCATTGGGACTGATGGATCCATTAAAACCAATTTTCTTTTCTGCATCTCCATTCCCTTTAACCCGTTCCTGCTTTTGCCGAGATTCTTTTCGTGATTCAATAACTTCCCGAATTTTCTTTGTTATCCTCTTACTTCGACGTAACTCAACTTTTCCTTCAACAGAATCGTCTTCTTCACGAATATCAATACGTTCATGTTCATTGTCTGGAATAGGTAGACTGACGCTGATTGACTCATTAAAGATAACATGGAAGTCAGAAACTGAATTGCTTCCTGCAATTGGTTTTGTTTCATGGGAATCCTTTTCTACCGATGAATGCCTCTCTTCCATTAAATGGGATTCATCAAAGTCCTCTGGATTTCTTTCTCCTTTAGCGTCATTGCATTCATCAGAGTCTCCGTGAAACTTTTCACAGTCATTGTGTTGGGGAACTTTGTCATCAAAATTGGTCTCAGAGCCCTCGTCTTCTTCAATTTCTTCATTTAATACTGTGTTGATATTTACATCACTAGAATAACTTCGCATGACTTCCACAATTTGTTTTGGTAATGTGACATTTTCAAAATCAGCATTGCCACTAAGGTCGACAGCTTCTACAGAATGCACTAGAGATGACGACGATGGTGAAGTCACAGATTCAGCAGGCGAAAGATCATGGATGTCATTTGCATTAATGTCTTCAGTTTCAATTTTACCAGGTATCACACTTTCATTCCCTGTGGCGTCTGACACATTGCCGTCGTTAGGGATATGACTATTAACGGAATCAGTTTCAGCGTTTTGATCTATCTTCAACTGGGAAGTTATTTGCTCAGTTGTTATTCGAACAATGTTTCGATTTTGACAGTTTGGATCAGAGAAATCCAAAGTTGATTCTTGTTTCCGTAGAAATGGTTCAGAAATGTCCAAGATTGAGACAGAATTTATTAAGTGTCCGTGATTCGGAATTCCGGATTTTGTTACTTCCAACGAGCCATTAAGCAGGGGACATTTGATTCTGGAGATATTTTCGTTTTGAACTTCATGTCGCCTCAGTCGTACTTTTGGAAAGTATGACTTCAACTTAGTTGAAGCTGTAAGAAATAAATTTTAAGATATTACCCAAAATTTAGGGACAAATTGCAAGAATTCGATTTTAAATTGGTATAAAAAATAGTTTGACCCTCACTTATTTTAATGAACTCATTACGAAACCTTCTTAATTTCAGGAAATGTTCTTTTCCATTCAATATTGAATTTGAAAATTTCTTGAGCTCGTTTTTCCTCGAGGAAACCTTGTCAGCAGATGTCATTATTGCTAAAAGCATCCTTAATTTCCAACTTAACTTGATCTCGAGCAAATTAATTTGCTCATAAAAATCATGAAACTCCTGAAGAATCAAGAAGCAGTCTGGACATGATTCAAAATGCGAAACTTCCTCAATAAATGGATATCGCAATTTTGTTGAATCGACGTATCTCTGTAGTAACTTCAAAAACATTTGGAGTTTCACATTGGAGGAATAGTAATTGTTTAAGTGTTCAGAATTCTTAGTTTTTTCTTTATCACATTTCCTCATACAAAATATGCAATATTTTGTATCCAATTCAAAATCAACTTGTGGAGAACATTTCTCACTATCACTTTCAGTTTTCGCCATTTCCATTTCATGAGTATTTAATTGCAAGTTTAATCAGAAAACCACTAAAGTTTATTTAAAACAAAAGAATATCAGTAACACAATCGTCACAAAAACCATGACACTTGTTTTTGTTATGATCGCAAAACCGGGCTACATACATTTCAAGGCCATGTGTTGTGAGCCTAGCCAAGTTTGTTACAAATACAGTTTCATGTCCATATATGCTTTATACCTATAAATAAAAGATGTATGTGCTTTACGGAAATGCTTTTCACGTTCGATTTTTATTCTTCTTCGTAACTTTGTGTGTATTCCTTACATTGCATGGTTTACTCATATCAAAACACAACTTCATGAAGTGAAATGTGAAGCCACCCTGAAAGAAATTTATGATTGTTTTACGGAAAGACTTTGAGCATTTGCCGATTTTTTTAGATTAATTATTCGTACTCCTGAGATGGTATAATTAATTGACTTTCATTTTGGGAAACTTATGAAGTGTATAAATTTTTGGAAATGGAGTGTTTACCACTTGCCACTACTTCAGAATTTTATTGAAAATTTTGTTTTGAATGAGAACTGATTTAGGAATATTAATAATTTACAGCAAGAGTTTTAGTATTGAATAATTTTTATTTATCGAAATGGCTGTACAATACGGTAAAAAATTAGAATTAATATCTTTCCTAACAAATTGTCTTATAAAAATCAATATTGAATCAAATTTTTCTGCTTAACCAAAAATTAAACATGAATTACAAATACACTGAAGTTTTACATCAATAAGAACAATTGCGTTATATGAGCTACAATTCCTAAAGTTGCCAATACTATATCCCACCTCCGGACAAGAATTTAATTTCATTCTGTCAGACCTCCTAACCAAAACCCGTTTCCAAATTTTTTTGAAATCCTTACCCCTTCGGTTTGGTACATCAACAAGTTCATTCAGCAAAATCGTAGATATAAATAAGAAAGTGACAACAGTACCACAAACAATTAAAAGAATTACTGGAATATTTTCAAACTTTATGAGGATAATGAAGGAGAAGGAAGTTGCAAGTACAATACCAACAATTCCAAAATTTTGCATATGCCACCTTGTAACTTGCACAGAAATAATTAAAAGAATTTGGATAATCCGAAACTTCAAATAATATCGAGTAAATGGAAGCTGCATTCTTCGAACTTGTTTTGGGCAAATAGAACTGAAAAGTATTTGGATACACGGGCAAACAATCATAAACGCAAGCACATTAAAGAGTACCCATGCGCCTCCAATTGTTACAAGAAATACGTAATGGAAAATGAATGGAATTTGTATAAGAAAATATGACACTTTTGAATTAAACTCAATACAAAAATATTCCTCCAGGAGGACATCCATTGGATCATATTTAGTGAAGATTGCTATTCCAGTAAGTATTACGGAGTAACTACAAAAATTCAGACTGAAAATGTACACAAATACCTCGCTATATGTTCTCCTACCCATTTGCGCAAGTATGAGTTGTTTGCACGAAATCAATTTTAGTAATTGATTTAGAATAAAAATGAATTCATTCTTTGAGGTTGTTAACATTTTGTTTAATGTGTAGCAAAGAAATGATGCGGATGCTGTAATCACATTGAAAATTAAATGTTCAAATTTACCATCCCCGAATATCTTCCAATAAGTTAAAAGATATATAATTCGGTGCATAGAAAACCCTATGTGAGATACTAACAATAGCTTCACTAGAATATGGAATGTTTTGTAATGGATGGTATGAAATAACGAATGCACTCTAAATTCGCAATTTTGTAGATTTATTCTGAATGGTGGTAGAAAATAATCCTGAAGGAAAGAAAATGTTTTTAGCGCTCCAGTGATTAAAAGATCCATTTTAATTTTTTGCTTCAGATTAACCTAAAAAATTGCGCTTTTTCATACGTAGTTGGGACTATTTAAAAGTGCGCTTTTATGCAAAAAGTTACTTTGCTTGTGGTATATATGAGTTGCTTGACAATTTTAAATTTTTGTTCCTCAACAAAATTTACCGTCTGACTTAACGAAAGGCGAGTTGATTTTAAGGAAAATATTGGGAACAAATGGCAATAAATTGTTTTTTGATAAAACACGGTTTATTTGAGAGTTCGATGCAAATACATTTAAAATAATTTGACTAGAAATTAAATTAAGACTGGCAAAATATATTTTATCAAGGTCATAAGTCCAAATACAGTAGGATGTGCGTTGGCTTTGGATAGAGGTCAGAGTAAATAAGTCACATCCTCCTTCAATAAGGAGAGTGATTCAATTCACTAGAATCACAAATACATAAATAAAAAACATTCCACTCATCAAACATGCAGAAGCAAATCCAAGGTTTCGAAATTAATTTTGACATTTTCAAAAACGCTGCTGATTGTGGACCCATTTTCTAATGATGTTTGATTAGTTTTAGGTTGCACGTTAAGTGCCATATTACAATTTAAAAAAGATTAAGGTTTGCATTCCAACTCACAATTCATGAAGATAAGAAAATCAGAAAATAAATCCTTGAAACAATTATGTACTTGCCATGTAGTGCATTAAAATTTTTTTACGAGCATAAGGATCAATTCAGTATTTTCCTGGTCTCATTTTATGTCCAAGTAAAAAATGGCATTCGAAATTAATGAATAATATCACGATCATTACAATGAAATACTGGAGGCGATTATGTACATTTTTTTTTGTTTCAATTTGAATCACCTTCAGAAGATAACAGGACATTATCTTGTTTTGATCTGACTCGTCTTCGTGGCTTTGGCTTTTCTTGTCTTCCGGTTTCTTCGGCTTAATTCCCCTTCTGGAAGGAAGTCCAAACTTGTCAAATTTTCTGAGAGCGTTACTCTCGATGCTTTTTATTAACATGAATTCGGAGGTTATGGCGATGGGCGTAGCTGGAACTAAGATAATGCATTAGTAATTAAAAATACTATTTAAATTAGAATTTAAAAAAAATACGCTACATATTTACAGTTTTTTGTAAGAAGACTACAATTTTCCACAATGTTCAAGATGGCATTTGAAGTTTTGTAAATGCCAAAATGTTTTTGATTTGCAGGATGAAAAACGCATTTTAAGGACATTAAGTACTTTTCTTAGAAGTAATTGTTGTAAATGCAAAGTGGGCGGATTCAATTTAGAACTGATGCTTTTCAAACTTGAGTCGGCGTCAATGAGCTTTGAAACTTTAACAAAAACTGGATTGAAAGGGTCTTCACTTGATTTCCGTTTGCTTTTTAGAAGGTTGGAATGCTCCTCATCCTGGAATTCGCGATAGCCATCGTTCAGGACGCCAGTCTTCGTTATTGGCGTTGTCGGGAGCATTATTAATGTCGCCTTCATTGTCAGAGACTTCATTATGATCTGTGCAGTCGGTGATGGAGTTAAGGCCTTCATAATTCTTCATAACTTTTCCCTTATTCTCTGTAATCCTCTTACTTCGACGGAGTGGAACATTTCTCTCAAACACGTCGACACGTTCAGCGTTATTGTGGTCGCCTGGTTCACTCACTCAAATTGATTCATTTAAGATCAGATAAAAATCATCAAAAGCAGCGTTTTCAAGAATGTGGTTTGGTTAAATTGGGTTTCCAATTGGACACTCACCATCATTATTTATGGGTTTCATAATAGTGGGTTTCCGTTCACCACCAACTACGTTATCTCGAATCTTCTTAAAGGGGCTGATTTCCTCTGCAACTTTGTCGTGAATGAAGATCTTCCAAATTGTCCCGAACTATCACTCGATAGAGAAGGTATTGATTCAGGTAACGGATTGTCATGGTCCCCAGTCAATTGTTGGGTATCATAACTTGTCATTGCAATTTCAAATTTAAAAAATATATTTAGTATTTTTTAAAAGTATTAATCTGAAAGTTTTTAATAGGTTAATCAAAACCTACTTCAAATTATTCAAAAGGTTATCTTTAGAGAGCTGGAATTGGAATTTTTAAATGTTAAATTTGATAAAAATGTTATTGAAAGCATTTTTTAGAGAGACATTTTTTCCTGATTGCCTAAGATGGAAAATCACTACGAATTTATTTATTCATGGGTTCTAATAGTATGGCAACATATATTAATTTCGAATAAAGTCGAATATACAGAAACGTATGGAAGGTTAGGGAAAAATTAAATCTACTTTTTTGGTGGTATTGATTCTTGTTATAAAATTCCATTACCCCTAGCGAGACTATAGTTCTTTGACGAGATCCTTCTCATAAAATATGTCGAACAAAATTTTCAATATCAAAAGAGTGCATACGTAGTCAAATCTTTAAAAGACTTTTACAACGGAGAAATATGACAATCTTTTCTTTACTTTTGTCGTGCGCATTTACTTAAACGAAATCGGTTAAAACAAGTTTGAAGTCGGAAAATATGAAGTGACATGACTATAGTGGAATATCTAATTCCGCATTCGTGTTCTTATTGTCGTTTCAAAAATGTCTAGACACGAAAAAAGCTTAACGAAATTTGGATTCTGATATCTTGTGCTCCATGTTGTGGAGAAGTTTCTCATTTGCGTTTTAAGTAGACACTAATTAAACTTACAACTACTTACAGTTATTTTCCGGAATTGTCAATCAAATTTGCTTGTAACGCAAACTCTGTTTATTTTGCAGGACCAACAATTAATTTTTATGTTTCCTTTTTTACCAGTCAAAATAGGGACAGATGTTTTTCATAAAAACGCAGACGTTTCTTGCTTCCTAGACTCAAAAATACTGAAAACCAAGAAAAAAAGAACTTCAGCCAGCATAAGATAACATTTAAACTGAAGGACCTGGGGGTGGAGTGGTCAATGCAAATTTTTGAAACCTATCAAATTTTTTTTCATTTCGGAAATGCAATAAAATTCCCCCGAAAAGCTCTATTTGTTTAACAAAATTTATCATAATGCCAAAGACAATTAAAAACAAGCAACTAAACAGACGGTCGGATTGTGAAATCCAAACACATTGTGCCTCAGTAGTGACATGCCATCAAAAACTATTTGACTTCGTCCCATCAAAACCCGTTTTAGAATGGGACTCTGCAACAAATAAATTCTATTCCGAAGGGATGACATCCGCACGATATTTTCTTTGGTATTATCACACGGGCATATTGGTTTCCATCATAGGGTTCGGAACCGGTATTCTGAACATCTTAACTCATTGGCCAAACGATCTCACAATCGTAATTATTGGATATATAACCGTAATGGGTTGCGCTCTACCATCAAGTATTGCTTATATCACCGCGACGGGAGTCGACAATTTCTTGGAAGGGATTTCTGAACTAACAAAATTAGTAAAATATCTCTCAAAACTGAAACCAAGGCTATCCAAAACTTTCATGGAGAACAAGGGTTGGATCACAATATCATCCACAATGAAACTTGTTAGTACCGGTTTGTTCTCAACAAATTTTGTTTCAATCTTTTTACTTGTTGCTAAGTTGGATCCATTTAATTATTCTTTAGCATTTATAATTACTCCAAATTCTTGGATTTTCCTCCTACTTCGAATATACCTACTCACAGTTTGCTTGTTTGAAGCAACAAGAGTTGGATCCTTATTGTTTTCAGTAGCGGTTTACTATCATGAACTTACATTCCATTGCATTCACATAATCTCGAATTTTTTGATACAAGATCAACCATTTTTTAAGTGGTATAGAATTTTCACTTTAGCGTGTAATATAGCTGAGAAATTTTGTAGTGATTTACATTTTGCCTTCTACGGAAATGGATTTATTTTACTTGTGGTGGCAAATGTAGGTACGTTGAAATTTTACAATAGGATTCCATTTTGGATATATTGGTTTGCCCCAGCGCTATCTGCAATATTCTCAATCACAATTTTCATTTTTACTCTGTTAGTTTCCAATATGCTGAAGAAAAGCAATAGTATTATAAAAGCTAAGAAAGACGTGGATCTTAGCTGTGTTCGGTATAAAGATCGATGTATAATTCGAAAGCGTCTTCGAACAATTAGACCAGTGGGATATTATTGTGGTACATTTTTCATTATCAGAAGGCATACTCTAACAATGTATTTTTACATGGTTTTAGAAAGAACTGTGGACGCAATTTTATTACCAGCGTTGCATTTTTAAGTAAATGAAGAGTACAAATAAGAGTCGAGTCGAGGTTATCTATTGGAGGCCTGATGTTTGAAATAACTTTTTCGACTTATATGTAGCATATATAATGCATAGAATTTATAGAAGAGTAATAAATTATTTATGGAATTAGTTCATAAACATGACGTATGCTTAAAGACGCGATTGCATATTCAATCTCTACGAACTGCATTTCTAAGAAATAACTGAAAAAAGTAACAAGAAATTATAATGTCGTCTACAGGTGAATAAAGCGGCTTTTACGGCTGAATTAGTAATACATGTTTCAGAATACTTATAATAAGTATATCTTTCATTTTGGTATACCCATTATCAGTCACACAAGCGGAGTTTCTGATTTTGGAAAAAAATCTGTTTTTTTAAAAGTCTAAAGTAAGATAAGGAAATAAATTTTGGCTTAAGCATGATAAAACTGTAAGTAAATGTGGAAATAAAAATATGAAGAAATAAATGTATTTTTTTAAAACTATTATGCATTGTCATATTTCTATCACCATTCTTTATTCCTGAAACGAAGTTTTCTCGACGTTGGCCGGTGCATTTGTTGTTGTATGGTTGCTTTACTGACGTCATTGGTTGCTGAAATAAGCTTTGTTTCGATTTGCAACATTTTTATGGGATCTGTTCTACGTTCAGACTTGAGTTAGCATTGTCTACCTTGAAAGGGATTGATTTCCTTGATTTTGTGCAAGCATGTCATAGTGACTTGCAAAATTATTTTTTTAAATAGCTCCCAGCATGAAGAACACACGTGAATTTATTTATCTATGGGTTCATTGTTTTTTTTTCGAAAATGATGGTGATGCAATTCCATTACTGTAGAAGGTTTAGTCTTCCCAGCTTCTGCTGTTTATACAAAGTAACATAAAAACAACGCAGTCATGTAATTTGTAATCGAATAGAACAAATATTAAATTAAACTGCGAAATATCTAAACAAGAAAAATTATTACTCTAAAACTACCTGGGTGAGAATTAATTTTGATTGCAAAATCAATTGAGACGAAAGAATCATGAAAGTTGTCAGTAAGTAATTCAAAGTCTATTCAGAATTATGAGAAAGGTTATTGCTGGAGAGCAAAAAGAAATTAATAAAACTTATGGACGAAATGTGCATGCGACATAATTGATAAGTCCGATCGATAGCTCAGTTTTATAATAACTTTATTTAACAATTACTTACGTCAGTACATAAAAAGTTGATTGAAAAATCTGATCATAAAGATTATTTTGTGAGAGGCATTTCTTCCTGATTCGTCAAGAGTAAAACGATAAGCATTCATGGATTTAGATTGTTATAGGTCTTATACTTACAAGGTAGTATCGCGGTCGACGGTTATAAAAAACGACAATTTCACAGCTTTTTATAATTTCATCGAATTCAGCATGTCAGGACGGCTATAGCGTACACACACTTTTGAACTCATTGCTTTTCTAACGCCGTTGTGGACGGTTATATTTACATCGATTTATATACGAATAACCCAGATTTCATTTGAATTTACCTCCATACGT
>JAHZMX010005953.1:0-11095 GCA_027743895.1 Seira musarum | reverse complement strand
TGAACAAACTCATTTGATGATTGTGAAGTGCAGGTGCTTATTTAGCACCTATGGTTATTATGGTTTTTGTATTACACCCGCGTTTGATTCATTTTGTCGCCATCGACCCCTGTGTCCTATTTCAGACCCCCGCTCTATTTAAACTCCGCGTTTTAAATCAGAATATACGGTATGTATCAATATTTCTGAAATTTTTACAAATTGCTCCAACTTGTATTTTTCATAATAATAATGTAAATAAGCTTTCATAATAATTTTTCGTTTCAATGGAAATCATAACGCTAAGAAGAAAATTAACTTATACTCTCCTTGAAAAAACCCATGTCATCACAAAATCCAAAACGGACGTCGATCGAGTCGTCTTTGTGTTTTATTTTTTCAACTATGCGAAAGACAACGAGCAGGCCTACATTTTCGGAACACCGATTTTTGATTGAACCTTCCTGGGCATTCCTGTAAGCACTAAGATTCACCGTCCAAATATGTGCTACTTTTGATAGTTCATTGAAAATGTAGCTTGTACGCATTGCAGATGCAAAGTTCGCGAATATTCAAAAATTGAAAAACCGAATGGAAAATCAGTATTATTTGTTTTAAAGTCGCCAGGCCTAAAGTAGATCAAGACGTTGATAGAAAAACAGGCATTATGACAGACCAAACAAACATGAGTGGGAAGGTTCAAAATCATGCAAAACTCATAAAATATGTGGCTCCCAGCGAGCAAGACGAGGATTGATGAGATCGTAGAATTGTGGACGGCTCTTAAGGAGGAAAAAATGAGGTTGCCGGAAATGCTCAGTAATATAATTCAATCGCAACATCGAAACTGGGCCGTCGACTTAAATCCAAGTTTCGAAAAATGCAAGGGAATCTGCCAACGTGATTATTGCAGAGCAACTCTTCCACAAGTCCATTTTAATAAAGTTCGGCATAATTTAGATTTTCTAAAAAATCATTGCATCAGATAGAGCACAACAAAATAATAGTAGGTTACTTTTGAAATTTTTGAATTTGATGATGGTATCAGGCTAAAAAGTGGATTTTAGGTCAAAAATTTATTTTAACAGGCTTTTACCAGACAAAACCAATTTATGGTGTATTTTTGCCCCGATCACCATGGTAACCAGCGTCCTAAAAACGACCGTTACCATAGTGCATAAAGCCTACATAAAATAGTATGCATTTGATTACAAGTATGCAAATATGAGTTTAAAAAATCGCCTGTGCACACAGAGCAACAATTTTTATAACTCAAATATTAAGGTATGACATCTATGGCTTAAAAAAGATGTGTCGCTTTGCGTGTTATTATCCATAAAACCTGAAGTCTTGTTAAAAGTCTGTACGATAAAGTTCTAGCCAAATATGCCAAAAACGGAAAATGCCGCATTTTTTAATAATTAAGTTCATAAACCGAGAGTAACCGTTGTGGTTGCCAAAGAAACCTACTGAGGGGATAAATCTTTGAAGAGCCATATAACCATCGTATGCATACTTACTCTTACATACGTATGTAAGAGTAAGTATTTAAACCCAATGAATAGGCTGAGCACGAGAACGCCACAATAGTTTTCAAGTCGCGGTTGTAACTACGAATACGCAACCTTAAATACGCTCCCATGATATAAGTCCGTTGTTCAACAGTGCTTCATAGAGCCGGAAAATGTTACTAATCGGGGCAAAACTTACTTGGATCAAATTCTGCATATTTTTTGTGTAGGTTGGCATCGCTTAAAGTTTTTAACTTGATGTACAGATCTGACCATTTCCTGGTTAGTATTCTAGGACTGCGTCATTAAGTAGGCTACGTTACTTTTTGATGTTAGTTAGATCGAGAAGCTGCTAGAAAGATTGGAAAAATCTATTGATCGTTCTTCTGATACTCATATGATTAGCATGTTAATCCCAAATATATACTACACCTACATTTGTGGTGCTTTTGCAGCGAATCAGAACAGGTTCTACAAAATATCTGGAGACCTGATCCAAGTACACCTTATAAAATTAGCGATTCCGGAAACTCCGCTCCGAAATGTCGTTCCGTTCGCTAAATTAATCGAGGAAAACCAAAAACATCTCCAGATAAACGGAGATATCTCGCAAGCAAATTTTCATCCATATATTTGATGAAGAACGGAAAAAGAAGACAAAATTTCAACAGGAGAGAAGTCAGTGCAATGGATAGAAAGAGGATGTGTAGAATGGGAGAGAAAATTAGAAAGAGAAGGTGTGAAACAAATGACGAGGAGCTGTCAAAGACGAAAGATCTGAAGGGCTTTACATTCTATAGTTATGTAGCTTGTTGCTTGACTTCCCATCTGCAAACTGATCTGCAAAGAGTCTCTAATTGCCCCACCAAGTTCAGTAACTGTTGCTGGACTGAATGACGTTCGGTCATGGCTGTTAACTTGTTGCCAGAATCAGTTCTTTTCATTGAAAGAGAGAGCAAGATTATCACATTTGACCGAGACAGATTGTGATTTTTATTTAAAATCTTTCACTTATTCTTCATGTCCAGAAAAAGCATCATGATCATTACGATTAGCCTGGATCCGCTTAAAAAACCACTTCTGTAGAGATTGTAACTGCTTTTGACACACATATTCCACCCAAGCTTGTGTTTTTTGTTGCACTTCATTGACTTCATTTGTTGCTTACTCCTCACGCCAAAAAATTTTGCCTTCGCACCGTTTAAGGACATAATAATCAATAAATTACACACATCCTGTACCTCTGGTTTGTGTGATTCAATAGGGCAGTTACGGCCTTGACACAGATTCAAACCAGACAATTTCAGGAGCGGTTCGTAGGACAGGTGACTGTACCAAGACTGATAAGATATAAGGTGTTTGTTCTGAAACTGGTGTGGACTTAAGTTTTAGTTCAAGACTGACTTAAGTGGGAAGTGATCACTGGGAGTTACATAATATGGAGTTGAAACTCACGTACTACACGGTTTAACATGAAGTTATTTTTAAAATTAATTACAAGCAGAATTTATTATTGTTATTAAGTTTCTGGAGATGACCTTAGGAAGACAAAAAAAGAAAAAATGAATGAAAACGGGAGGGGGCGAGCTGTTAGTCGTTCTGCCGCGGAATGCCAGAAGAAAGATCTGGCAAGAGTGAAAGAGGGTACTCGGAAATATACGCCTGCAAGAAAAAACTAGACATGTTGAATAGAATTAAATTATGTAGTTTATTGCCCAGAACAATTCCTGTTCTACAGAAAACTATTCAAGATGTTTCGACCACTGATGTACCACTAATTCTATCAGTTGCGGCAAACAACACGTCAATTTTAAGTACAGTACAGCTAAAAACTAATTTAATCATTTAACACTATGTAAAGAATCGCGGTCGTGGGCAGCCAATCATAATATTGCCCATAGAGATCTAAAAGGTTTGTTGTCACTTATTTCTAACTTCGTGTCTGGCCACACTTTATCTGTTGATCGTTAAACGTTACTTAAAACTTGTGGTTAACCGACTTCTAGTTTAGAAGGATGGACAAGCATATTTTGGAATCCCATAGCAACTTGTTTGAACATTTATACCGGCAATGTCAATAACATGTTCTGATGTTAAGGAGTTAACTATATCAGTAGGTATAGACGGTATTCCGGTTAAAAACAGTAGCAACAAACAGTTTTGGCCTGTATTAAGAAATATGGATCATGTCAGCATCAAAAACCCATTTGTAGTTGGTATTCTAGCGCGAAGACAAACTAAATAACTTTGATTTTTTAACGCCATTTGTTGATGAGTTCAAACAACTAGACCAAAGTGGAATCGTCATTAGCAAAATACGGTACACATTTCGAATATCAAAGATTATGGCGGTTGCACCCGCACAAAGTTTCTTGTATGGAATAAAAAACTACACAAGTAACTACGGTTGCGAACGTTGTAAAAAAGAATCTGGCTTGGTACGGTAGTGTGCAATACCAAAGAATGTGAATCCAAGACTGACAAATCATTTAATGTGTTTCGAAATGCTAAACATCACACAGGTTCAACAGCTAAAAATAGGAATGATGACCAAATTTCTTTTGGATTATTTACACCTGATTTGTTCAGGAGCATCAGAAAAACTATTTAGGACGTGGTGTACAGGTCGGTCACCAGTTCGACTGTCTGTTCGCCAGCGTGAAAGGATTTCTCAAGATTTAATTTGATAAGAAGTACTTTCCCTCTAATTTCCAGAGAAAACCAAGATCGCTACAGGAAATTGACCATTTTAATGGTTCGGAATTTCAAACATTACTATGCTATACTAGCGTTGCGACATTAAATGGTGTTTTGGAAAAAGAAAAATATCAAAACTCTATTCTTTTATGCCGGAATATTTATTCTGCTTTCCCCTAGAAGTAACGACAAAAGTAGAAATAACTTAGCATCATCCCTAATTACTCGATTGGTGCAGGGTTGCACTAAACTCTATAGGAATGAAATCTTTACATATATTATTCATTCAATGCATCACATTTCAACTGATTGCATGATATTCGGCAGTTTAGATAATTTTAGCACGCTTTCTTTCGAAAACTGTATGCAAAAATTTAAAAAAAATGGTTAGGTTTCACTTTCATTTTTTATAACAGATATGCAATCAAATAAAATAATGTGAATAAGTTGTTGTTAGTGCAAAAGTTTCAACACCACAGGTTGTATCAGTCAAAAGTGGTGATAATTTATTATTACAAAATGGCAGCTTATTTTTGATTAAGAATAGGATTGGTGGATTGAACAGCAATTTTTGTGATTGTATGAAAAATATAAACAGAACTGGTGTACACGAAAACCCATTTGATTGTACAAAGGTTGGTATATTTAGTGAGTTTAACAAATGTGTGCGTGAAATTGAAGAAAAAGATGTGAAGTGAAATACGTTTACTTGCCCTGTGAAAACTCTTTTTTATGTGTACAGCTGATTAATTTTTGGGATATATTATATGTTATGTTATCGATATTTTTTTCAGTATATTCAATTGATTTTATTTTTCTATTGCATGTATTTTAAACAACGAAGGCTAAAGGATGGCGCAACGATCTTAAATCGAAAACTAGTGGTGGTTGGATAGATTCATTCCTTCGGTTACCTTGCGGCATATATGCAAAATTCATACGGCACGCCATTTTTTCTTTCGGCTGCGATAATTTTTTTAGCAGGCCGTCCGTAGGTACAGTTTTGCCTATTGCCACTGGTACGCCGCGGCGGCAAAAGGAAGAGTAATTGACGCTAGCCCAACTACGTACTGTTCATAGGGTATGGGTGCGAATCAAAGTCCATCACAACCTCCAAAATAACTGGTTGTCATCGATGATAACCTGCACGAATAGAGTAACGCGGAAACCAACAACATGATTATAACCCAGAGACTTTGGAACACCAACCGGCAGAAGATGGCAGGAGCAATTATTGAGGAAAATTTACTGGAATTAGCACAAACAGCAGTTTCAAATGTCATTAGACCATGGTGTCGTTTCATGGCAGAGACAAGGCATCAAAAAGACGTTTCAGATGATAAAAAGCCATCAAGTTTTGTGAAGGAACGTACGGATTGGACGGCATTACGGCGGACACTCGGAGGTCAAAGGCACTACAGGATCCCCTGATTGCTTTCCATTTATGCACAATGTGCCTGCGACCCAGCTGTTCTCATGAACGCCGCTTATTCTGAACAAAGATGTGCCTTATAAACATTGCGACTTTATTATAATCTCAGTGTTGTCAGTGATGCCCTGATTGTTTAAAACGATACTGACCGAGCACATGCTAGAAGGCTGCCATATAGAGTGTAGACGGATTTCTTACGCATGCGCTGATAATCTGGCAATCATGGAAAGTCTTCTTACAAAAGCTAAGTGGACGTATTGTTCAGTAGAAGTCACGTCGCAGGATACCATGAATGCGATTGGTTCTTTCAGATATGCTGCGATCCTGGCTGCTTTAAAAAAACGACAAGCACAGCAAGTAAGCGTCGACTATGTTACGTATATTTACAGCATTTTCAAAGCAAAGTATTTTATAGGGGGCGCGCTTGCATTGTGACAAGCTGTCGCGGCAGCCTGCAAGGTTTCCTGCTGAGCTGGTTATGTTCCGCTTGGTGAGGAAAGACCATCGGTGAAAATTGCCGGTTGACGCAGGACTTAAAATTGGCATATAAGCTATCGGCAAGCTAATGGTAAATGGTGCAGCATTCGCTGCTGATTTGTTCGCTGCAGCTAATACCCAGCAAGATGCAAAAAGAAAGTTGGGCATTCCTATACCCATTGGCATAAGTGTCTAATCAGCAAATGTCCTATCGCGATCTTGGCCAAACACCTTATAGTGACCCGTTCAGTGAGATTTTCTAATGTTAGTTAAACACATCATCATGATCATGATAAAAAGATTTCAGTGGTTGACTAGGTTAAGTACCTGAGAAAAAACTGTGAGTGGAAGGACGTTACCAACTAACCTAAGATGGGATTGGAAAACCGAATTTAAACTACAACAGAAGTTGGATATCATCACGACATTATTGATGCCTGATTTATTTATACGCTTTCATACTCTACTCCAAGAGCGTAACTCCTCGCCAGGTGTGACAGTTTGTGACGAATTTACCTTGGCTTTGTAATGACACCCCAAAAACAGGCGCAACGCAGGATCAAATTATTAGGGCAGGGTGCCTCGGGAGAGACGAGACATTACACCGTCTATTTATAATTTGCCATTTATCGCATTTTGTATGGGCGAGCCGTGAATACACCCTTCTGATGTACTGAGGATACCGCATCCAATTCTGTGGTAAGAAGACCGTTGTAGTTGATGTGTTAGTGTAAAATCAAACGCTAATATCATCCGGCTACGATTTCAATGGGAGCATACACGACACCGCCCACATAAGGGACTTTTGCGTAGAAAACAGGCTTCAACATTAGAGGGCTTTGCAAACAAACGTAAGTTGGTGCTTGTATGGAGAATACAATATTAGCGCTGATATTTCGGACCAGGTTAGGAGCAATGCTTTGGCATTATGGTGGTCGAAGACAGCGATAATGAAGCAGCCCACAGAACTTTAGAAAACATTTCATTTTTAATCTTTGGTCAGACGAAGCGGACACTTTCTATGCTGCCGAACCATAAAAAACCGATTACTTTAAATCCTATATGAAAAACCCTTGCCCCGTTTCTCCCGCTTCAAGTCTTTTTTCAATCTTTGGTCTTTCGTATCCTTTCTGGCCGCTTTTAACTACTTAAAATTAAACAAAAATGGGCGCGAATTACCGTTCTATAAATACTACTGTAGTTGTAAGGCCAATTCGCTGAAAGCATTTGGTTAACGAGATGGCAGAGGGCTTGAGTTGCGAGCATCAAGTAGTCATACGGACACATTCAAGGCATATGGAAGGAAAGAGGTAAATAAAAACTGATTTTAAGAACTACAATTACAGTCTAACTAATGAATTGGCCAATCGCGAAAACTATGAACTTCTAGAACTGACCAACAGGTTAAACTGAAGGAGAAAAATTATGTGGGCTAGCTGAATCAATACTATGGGATCAAAGACAACAGTTAAGGCTGGACAACTTCAAAAATATGTTCCTTTTTTATTTTGAGCAGGCCAATCACTCCTGTGCAGAATTGCTAAATAAAAACTTACAATAACATGTTGAATTCATTTATTTTAATTAAAATATAAGTGAAAGTTACATGTTGTGTCGTGCTAATGAAAATATCAAATACGCTTTCATGTTCTATTTACCAATTTGGGTATCCTTTTGTCGCTCCCTTTGCCAAAAAAAATGTCAACAAAGTCTCAAGTATATTGTGACGGAAATATGAGAACGCGGGAAAGCATTTGATGGATTTGGTAGTAAGAAAAACAGATCAGGTAGGAAAGCCGAGTCACTATAACTAAACTGAATATTATGCTGAGTCAGGTACGCATATGCATTTAACAGAATGGAATGCATTGCATAGAGATTGGATTAGGCTTTGGCTAGTTTGCCGGCATTTTACTGATGTGTAAGTAAGTGCTGATGTGACAAGGAGAGGATGCTGCCACATGCGTATAAATAGTAATTCACTCTGAGTAAATTCAAAATTATAGTTAAAGTGATTCCTTTACGCCCGACATCATAGTAATTGTCACATTTATCTTGATCACTTGGAACAGGTTTAGCCCTACTGTTGCTCCGCGGAACTGAGTAATTTGGAAGGTCATATTATTAGAAACATTGAATCCAATGCCAAATCATGAGAATTAGCACGAAAGTTCCCAAAGTAACCCCTAACCCTACGCCTTACCCTTGCAACTGATTATTGATTACTGACTCCATTTGATGTTGTATAGTGTTCAAGTTGGGAGTTTTTTCGTGCTGTTGTAGTAAAGTTTTGGTGTTTGAAAAGAAAGAAATCTCTTGGCTTCCTTGATGTGACTTAGGGTCTTCAAGGTGGACTTTGTTGGCGTCTTTACAGTTACCCGGCATAAATATAATAAGTTTTTGGGCTTCAAAGTCAGGTTTTCTTGGTTTCATTTATTAGAATGAATTTTTGAGCTTTGAAAGGAAGTTCCTTTACATCATTGTAGTAGGTTTATGTTATGAGTTATAAGCTCACGCCTTTTTGCATAACTAAAGTGAGTAAATGGGCTTTGAAATCTACTCTTTTGGTGTCAATTATTATAGTGAGCTTAGGGCTTCGAATACAATTCTCTTGCCGGTCTGCATTAACCCCTCTAAATACTAAATACTCGACTTTGTGATTTGTTTCACCATTGAATTACAAGGAAAACAAGTGTAATCCTCAATACACTGACAAAGCTTGTTCCAACTATCAGATAAGTCGGCGACCTAATTCAAAAGTCATTGCGCCCAGATTGTCTCATTATTGTCATAATAGTTTTGAAAGCTCAGCTACATGAATATTGATTATGATTTCCTGATGTTATAATGATATAAACGTCACATTGGATTACACTCATCCAACCTTTATTTTGTCATAATCAGACAACTAACAAACTAATCTTAAATTTTTACTTCAACCGTATTTATGGTGGGTCTGAACATACCGTTCCTTTATCATGGCGGCTCAGAAAAATTTTACAAATAGAGGACCTATAAATTCTAATACTATACGATTTTTCACAGATCTCGGCTGTCGGTTTTTTGACGTAATGGGAAAGGCCTTGAAATTATCGGATGACACATTAATGTGTATTGAGAAATGTGCAGCAAAATGCAACATGGAGCACAAGGGGGACATTATTGTTCAAACCGGTAAAATCCGCTTTCAAAGTATACAAAACATATTGACTAATTTTTCAATACCAATTTTGTTGCCTGACAGAACATCTAATCGAATGCGCAACTAAAACTTGCAAAGGAATAACGGCTAATACGAGACAAAGAATATCAGAGATGTCAGGTGAGATTAAAACTAGAGGAATTTGAGTAAAATAAAAGTGCAACTGTCTTCTCAGCTTTATATATGTAAAAAAAATTCATCATAATGGCGTATAAAAATAATACGACTTTATTGCAGATCTTGCAGATGTCAAAGAGTTTCGTTAATTCGTCCTCATTTTCCGGTAAAACAAAATCCATGTGCATATCGCTGGCTTAGATTTGAAATGAGCTATATGCAATTCTCAATAGTTTCAAAATAAGCTATATGCATTTTCCGTTAGTTTTAAAACGAGCTATACGATGTTTTGGTTAGTTTTAAAACGTGCTATATGCACAAATCAGACAACTGAAAAAACGACCGTTTCCAAACACTAATCAAAAAATTCGAAACACAAAAATCAATTTCAAGTAGGAGGATTTTCAAAAAAAATATTTCGAAAAATTGTGCGAACCGTTGAATACACTATTTTAAATGTAACCATCAACTCCGCCAGGTCCATTTCTACTTGGAAAGACTGATTTCGTTTTATTTTCATTGTAATACAAAATCGCTAGCCGAAATGAAATTGACTACAAGTAATGTTTCATTAAACAAAACAAATATATCGACACATCAAAACGCGCGGAATTTTATCCTCCGTTAAACATTACTGAGATCTCATTTTCCCCAAAAAATCGTATCGCTCATTTTAAAACTAAGGAGAAATGCGTATGGCTTATTTTAAAACTAACGAAAATTGCATGTAGTTCATATCAAATCTAAGCCAGCGATATGCTATCTACGTAATCCCGTAAATCGAATGATTACAGGCGTTGGAGTGCTAACTCCTCCGAAAAAATGCGGGAAACACATGCATAGCCATGCAACTGTGTACCCCATAAAAAAGTTTCTCCACATATATAAAAAAATTATCAACACAAAAAATTTTCTTCTTTTCCAATAAGTAGTAGTAATTTGTGTTAGGACTGCAACAATTTTGAGTTTAATAATATTTGCAAACTGAAAATGCTTATGAGGGTAGGATTGTTTAACCGTAAACAAGAGTTAGACTTAATTTCAAGACTTATGATTTGGCATGCTAGTTGACCTTGACGGACCAGGCGATTTTAGTTTCTTCACCATAAAATAACGTCTATGAACTACTATTTATGGTACAAATAAGCACTTCTACTATATTTCATTTTGAAAAATTGTTACGTGATGCACTTAAGTAGCAAAGATTCCGGAACAGTGAGTTGGATAGACTATGTTGTGGTAATTAACAATCTATCCAAAATGAACTACATATCCAGACCTCACGAAATTACACAAGGTGATTCCATTCGAATAGTACTTCTTACCTAAATGAAAATTAGACACCCAAAAAACCAGTTCCTCAAAGATGTAAAATGGACTGGAAAACGCTACCTGTCACATTTCATGCTCGGACCGGTTTGGGTACTCTGCATAGGGTGCTCTTCTCAGCAGTATTACTGAACTTGTATGGCGTTTTTATGCACTAATTTGATTGATTGATTGTTTATTTATGGTACACTTTGGGTAAACTCCCATGAGTACCGGATCAAAATTCATTTTCTTTTACATTCATGGCTTACATTTTCACTTAATGTCTAGTATATAAAATTCATAAAAACAGCAAGTAAAATGTGCCTACATCCGTTATAATATTCAATGGTTCTTATATATAATTCCAAT
>JAHZMX010005952.1:0-13754 GCA_027743895.1 Seira musarum | reverse complement strand
GTCAAAATATTCAAACCTGTGACCTACAAAATGTCGGAAAGGTTGAACACTAAATCCGTCATATCTCCAACATATAACGGCCGAATTTCAAAAAAATTGGGATTCTGACATAACTTTATGTCCTTTATCGATTTATTAACAAAAATCGAAAAAATAAAATTTTCGTGAAAACAATGGTCGAAAACAGAAATAAGAACTCAATGTCATAATTCGTCATCATCATCATCATCATCAAATCTACTAGAAAAAAGGAATTAAAGGAAATGCGTTAATGATTTTTAGGAACATGGTTTTGCTGACCTGAGCATGGGATTAATTTAACTTCTTTAGATCGCTAGTAATTAAATTAATATTAATAATATGCAGATTTAATATTTTAAAAACCCATTGAGCCTTAAGAAATTTGTATTACTTTCCAACATCTAAGTACATACTTATTTATGTGGTTGTATTAAGTATTCGGTTGTTGTAATATGCATATGCAACGAACAACTGCTTTGCTAGACCAAGTCTTTTAATTTTAATGATGAGGACGTTGTTTAGTTGGCTTTGCCATTTGCTTAAGAAAAGATGGAAGGAAAGAATGCTGTCACTGTACGTACATATTTGTAGTAGTCGTCTGAAGATAAGGAATTCACTTCTGAACTTTGTTCTTTTAATTTAATTTAAAAAGTCTAGCTTTTTAGTGCTGTCTTAGCGAAATTAAAATTTTTTGTGTGCCTCAGCAAATGCCATGTCAGTGTCGGCCTTTGATGTTTTATTCTGGCTTAATTAAAAAGAAGAAGCTAAGCCAGCATGCATGTAATTATAATTACTGCAGATTAAAGCAAATAAAAAATTGAATTTTGCTGGAATGTAGGAGTCATAATTAGTCGCGGATTTAGGTTTTATCGTGTGAAAATATTCAATCGTAAAATGTGAAATACACCGGAAATTTCCTTGCACTTGCTTACCTTTAGTTGGCAATTTGGCTTTCATTAACTAGCGTCAATTTCTCACGCTTAACTATGTAGCAGTGTAGGTATGAACTCCTGCTTTTTATTTAATAAGGAGATGAAGATGATGATATGTTGACCTACCACCATGCTGTGATAGTTAAGGACTGAAATTACTTGCTTGGCTAGAATTTGATGTTTTCCATGTAATTTTTACATTTTTTTTGTTATGTTGCATGAGATGAGATGATGAAGATAGCATGTATATCAATTAATTGACGAACTTACCATAAACCAGCTTTTCCTTTTGTTCTCTCTGGAAAGAAATGTTGTAATTCATAAAATTCATTGTAAGGTGCTCGTCATGATTATAATACCAAATATTTATTACCTTCTGTTAATTACAAGCAACAGTACTGAAAAAAGTCCAGACGTCCATTGCATTTTTTATTTTGTACTTTTTTGTTTAGCCTCTCTACTGCATGAACAGATTTTTAAAAAATTAGCAAAAAGTGAAAACGTAATCCTTTAAAATAAAAGATTTTGCAAATACACAGGAATAAGTTTTCAGAAAAGCTGTTATGATCACGCTGCCAAAATATCCAATTTTTTAAGGTTTCTAAACTGCATTTGCAAAATCCCTGTTTTTAAATGATGGCCCATGCTAAACTTTGAAGCTGCGTTCGTGGTCGAACCCGAAGAAAGTTGAAGAGTGTTTAATAAACACGCGAAAAGATTATTTGTTCCTTAATCTTGACATGAACCTTACGTTATGCATGATCGATAAAATCAGCACTGACACTCGCGATCAGTGTCCGTCGTTATTTTATTTAACTCCTTGATACAAAACAAGCTGATTTCTTTAGTGCATGTTTAAGCTTGTCATGCTTTCCATTACTTCATTTCGCAAGCGAGCAAGATAGAAAAAAAATAGTTGATAATGTGATGTGATTTGATGCGATGTGCAAAAAGAGATAAAGACGTTTTATGATGCTGGAATGGAATTGATGTTGCAAAATAAATCCTAAAACCTTTCATTTTTTTCTCAGGAGCTAAAGGAAAGCTTCAACTACGGTTTATTTGCGCCCCCATGCAATGGAAAGGCTGGCAAGTTTCTTGATGAAGAGAGGCCACTCACGGACTACCCTTTTAGTGGACCCGTGGGATACCTTGAGGTAAGGAAACAAATGGATTGGATTAGATAAAATCTTTGATAGTCCATTAGATGCAGAGAGAAAAGGAAAAAAAAATCAATCCACTGTACATTTTTTTTCAGCTGCGTTACAAAAGACGACTTTACAAGGGTATCAATATCGACGAGAAACAACTGAAATCACTCCACACTAAGTCAAATTTGCGAAGGTTTCTAGACTATGTTTCCTCTGGACATTGTGAAAAGATTACTAAAATGTGCTCGAAGGGATTGGACCCGAACTTTCACTGTCCCGAAACTGGAGGTAAGTAATACTTGTGTACTTGTGTGTGTGCCAGAATTTTCTACGATCTTCAGGGATTCATTTAATGTAACTGTCCTATCCCATATTTATTTGTAGAAACGCCATTATCCATGGCTGCTCTGATGAAGAAACCCTCGAAGCTGTTAATCGCATTGGTGAACGGCGGTTCCCTTTTAGATTATCGAACAAAGGATGGCTCC
The DNA here is from genome assembly GCA_027743895.1 of Seira musarum. NCBI lineage: Eukaryota > Metazoa > Arthropoda > Collembola > Entomobryomorpha > Entomobryidae > Seira > Seira musarum. The sequence continues at coordinate 11,162 of JAHZMX010005952.1, read as the reverse complement.
ACTGCAATGCATCGTGCAGTCGAATCGAAGAATGTGGAAGCAGTTAAGACAATGCTGGACCTAGGAGGATCACCTAATTACCGAGATGCCAAAGGCTTGACCCCACTCTACATTAGTGTGGCCACTGGGGCTGACCCCACACTCTGTGAAATGTTGCTTCATGATCATGCTTTCATTGGAGCTCAAGATACGCAAGGATGGCATGAAACACATCAGGTTTGTGACCTTTTACGCTTTTGCCCTTACTTTGTCCGAACATCAAGCGAAATAAATGAAACGGAGTTTATTACGAAGAAAATATAACAAGATTATTTATGCTTGTTCTCTCGTGAATTTTTTTTCGGGGGTTAATTACTTGATTACTGAGGATAAGAAAAAGTGCTTTTCTCAGAGAATGAGTCAGTTTTAATGCTAATGGAATAAAAAAAACATACTTTTTCGACCGAAAACTTTCCCACTTTAAACTTCAAAGTCATTATCATGCATGCATGCATTCATGCATATATGAACATGCATCAATTCGTTTCCACACGATTTGAAAATTTCAGGTTCGTTGCCACTATCACGAAAAGTTCCATTAGCATTCAAACCTAATCTCATCTGATATGATAGGAATATAAAAAGCAAAGCAGAAACTGAGATTTTTGCATCTGGAATTATGTAAATGGACGGGAGAATAAAGTATTGAATAAAAATAGCTTAATTAATTCGATAATATCTGGCGTCGGTTGGAAGTTGCTCTCGAAGAAAATGTGGACGTTTTGGCACTTTTAATTGCTCACGTCTCCTGATTCATATCGAGTTATGTTCTTCTTGTTCTATCTAATTAAAAACCCTGTTTCCCATTTTGTGGAGGAAAATGTAGGATTTTTTCTGCATAAATTTGATGAGTTATCTGTTTCTGTGTTTATGATAGGCCTCAGGATGTTGGTGAGTCAATTCAATTCAGAATCCCTTTTGATCTCAACTTACTTGTACAAGAAGAAAGAGAAACGGATATTACAACTTCTAGGAAGAAGTTTTATTGAATTCCAGATCGGAATCTCATAAATTGAACACTTTCTTTATAGTGGATTGGATCGGATTATTTAGTTTTTTTCATCCAGTTCACATTTCCTTTTTGCGATTTATTACACGATATTATAAAAAGTATTGACAATATACGTAGTTAGATATACCGGATGTGCCTTACTAAATTTTATTCCCCAAAAAGTAAATCTTTCTTAATCCAGCTGAACATTTTAGTGATCGATAATAAAAGCAAGCACTACGTCCAGTAGGTAATCCACCTCCAGGGAAAAGTCAACTTGCTCGTTCAAATTGGATTGCAAATTCGATCCCATAATATTTAATAATGGTTCATCAAACTGCGGCTGTATTATGATTACGATGAAACCCGCTTAAATACAGAGAAAGAAAGAAAATGAGCATTAAAATTCAACATTTACTTTTTTGCATGATTATGGTTAATATGAAATATTTTAGCGGAACTTGAGCTAGTATAAATAATGCATGAATAATTAATAATTATGTATTTTAGTTAGTACATTACACATTATATTTTGATGATTTGTCTAATGTCAATTCAAGTCAGCGTCCAAGCTTCCTTAAATTATTAATTATTTTTTATTATATTATTATGTACTGCCTGTAGGCGTTTTGTCCGCGTCTATTCGTTATCGCCACTTATAATTTTTAATTGTACTTTTGTTGAAATGTTTTTATCATTGCGCTTGTATAGTTGTTTTGTATTTGGATCGGTATTTTTTGTTTGTAGTTCCATATCGTGACCTGCCAAAATATAATCCCAAGAGAAGGAGCGTCATATCTCGGGCGTTGTCAGATCCACGACTTAATTTATCAATGACCTGTTTATCAGGTCGGTTTTCTCGTGGTCCCCCAAGCCCTTGTCCCAGCAATCGCTCATTGCCTCCTTTCAGTTCCGCTTCTTCTTGTCTTAGTGAGTGTTCAAGCCATACTCGATCTGAGAGTTGTTCGGATTCCAGCTATTCAGGTGGAAGTAGCCACTTTGGAAGTGAAGACAACTGTGGCTCAGCCATTACCGGTCATTATAATTTTTATTCATTTCATTTTTTTAATCATTATTTTTCTTATTTTTGCTGTGCTTATTGTTTTGTGATCTAGTCTCTTCGTTTGTCCTACTTCGTTACACAGTTACATTTTTATTTTTCCGTGCTCCGTTTAAAACTTGCCAGAGAATTTTTATTGCTTTTTTATTGATTACAATGCATGCTGCGAAATTCAAATTACATACTTTATATTATTTTCCCCTTCATTTTATTTGTTTTGACTCGCAAAAGTTAGTTGAAAATTTTGCATGTTTGTTGCCTATTACCAAGTATTTTTATATTTCATCCGAACAAGCAACTTTCACTCACTTCTGAAACTTACAGGAATAATATAATTTGGCAATAAATAAATGTTTATTCTTGTTGGACAATGAAAAGGCGTGACTCTTGAATAATTTAATCACTTTTGTATTCCTTCTCTTCTCCACAATTTATTAATGAGTGTCAACAAATAATACTTTTTTATTGAAAATCATTGCTCATTTTCTCTCACTTTTTGTTACATTTCACAGACAAAAGTTTAGATCACAGCGATATTACCAGTGACAGCTCAGGTGTTGGAACTTGCAACAGTGGTGGAAGTGGTTCCAGCTACGACGCCACTCCCACTGATCCCGCCCTAATTCTCCCTGGAATGATGGTGGTCTGCGTGGAAAATTACACTCCTGCCAACTCTCGGCACCTGAAACTTGCCGAAGGAGATATTATTGAAGGTAAGGAGGCCAAGATGGATTGCATTTTGTGATTTTGGTCAATTTTCGTAATAGAAATCAAAATAGCTGACGTTGTTATTTTTTGACATAGTCACTTCATCAACGGATTCGGGAATGTTGGAGGGCTCTCTTCGTGGAAACATTGGATTATTTCCCGCATCTTGTGTTCAAGAGATTCGTATGAAATGTTATGAAAATCGGAATCACCTGAGTCATCGTACCCCAGGCAAAAAAGACCCATCCGCAAAGCACGTTACCAAAATTAAGAAAATGTACATCAAATGGTTTTTTCTAGTTGCTAGAAAGAACGTCGTGGTTTTCTGTGTTGCCCAGTGTAAATCGCTAAAACGATTTAAATTCTCGATTTGTACAGATGGGGCGAGCCGCACACTGTTATTTTGCACCGGGGTCAGAAGGGATTTGGATTTGTTCTTCGTGGTGCCAAAGCTGATTCTCCTTTGATGGAGCTACAACCTTCCGATAGGTTCCCAGCGTTACAGTATTTGGATGACGTCGATGAGAATGGAGTAGCAGATCGAGCTGGTCTCAGGAAAGGCGATTTCATTCTGACGGTGAAATATTGTTTCTTTAAATTTTTTTTTGACAGCCAGCTTTTGAATACGGTTTATTGAAACGTTTATTGTCATAATTGAAATGCAGATCAATCAAGTTGACGTCTCACAGTTTTCCCATGAGGCTGTAGTTGATCTAATACGAAAGTCTGGTGATCTCGTGTCAATGACTGTAGTTGGGTTATCGTATCCTTCACAACTTCAACAAGAAAACAACTCAAAACCAGGGTCTCCTGCCTCCTTGACATGCGATGCTAATTCTGGAGGTACTCCCAAAGCTCAATACCATTTTGCAACTTTACCACGGAAATATTCTGGTTAGTTTTCAGTTTTTAACTTTATCAAATCAGACCATTCAGTTTCTTTCAATTTCTGTGTATTATCGTCTAGGTACCGGACCAAATGTACCATCACCTCCTCGGCGAGATCCCAATACAAGCTTGAGTGTCGGTAGGGCACGAGCCAAAAGCATGGTTGCGGCTTTAGCAGACTTGGGCGGTTAGAGAATCTTAAATACATAGTTATGTAAAAGCAAATGGTTATATATATATGAATATTTAAACCAAATTATAATGCACTTTTTTGTAGCTGGAGCAAACCATGTGAGTAGTTCTGGCGAGAATGTAAGCACAAAATCCAGTTCCGTGGACTCGATTGCAGGAAAGCCTCCTTTACCCCCTGGCGTTGCTAACGCAAATGGTACCAGTGCCAATGGAGTCGCTACAGGTAATGGTGGTATGCAACCAAGTAAAACTGCTTCCATTCGTGCACGTCCATCTTCTGGTCGGATAACTGCTTCTGAAATTGAAGATTTATTCTCTGAAAAATCAATTAATGGTGCTGCAGACTCGGCAGATGGGAAACCGACGTGGACCTCTCCTTCCGCGACGCTTACATCTTCTGGGCATAAGATTTACGCTAGTGTTGCTGAGATGAAACGATCAAAGGTAACAAACGAATTTTGGTTTAAACACGTGATGTTTTGTGACACATTTTCTACCTTGAAACAAAAATCATTTATTTACTGTAGTCTGCTTTTAAGGGAAAGGAACTGGCAAAGTTGCACAAGGAATTCCACAGTACACCTGATCTTGAGGGGTGCAAAAAGGCTGCATCAACAATAAAGACTGGTCCTGCCGTTGAACGAAAATCGAAGTCTTTAAGTCAAGAAAATTTGAACCAGTTGCGGACGAATCCGCGGCATTCATGGGTATGTGCTTCCCCCACAATCCAAGGGCTTTTCGATAAAAATTACGAAAATTCATGGAAAAGCATTGAAAAGTTGCCAGCGCCACCGCCACCTGAGGGTAAACCACCCACAGAGAAGGACGATGGTCATGAAAGTGATAGTTCAACCGCTAGTGGATCCTCAGGCTCATCCTCGGGAGAGGAAACACCAAAGAATGTGAAAACTCCAGTGATCGTGCCAGAGGGTGAATACCGGACCATTAAACCCCTGAGACCGGTGCAGTCAAAAACGCTACCGAGGAGGGCAAGTACAGGATGCACAATCAGCTCTGCCGAACAGCAAACCATAATGAACCTGGTTCCACCTGGACAAGTTATTAAGGTTGATGTTTCTAAGTCAAAAGATACATATGCCAGTCTAGACGTGGGCACTGCGACCCTTGGCAGAAGACCTGATGGTGCTGGAGTAATGTCAAGTTTCAAGCCAACAGATAGCGCCAAATTGTATGCATCACCGGATGACCTCAAGCTAATTGGATATAGGGATTCAGGAAATGATCAACTTTCGGCTACTGGCACTTTGAAGAAGATGCGTTCGCAGAGCTTGCCGCCGGGCAAGAAGGAGGGTAAGTCTGGTGACTATGCAGAGCCGGTGAAAGGTTCAGTTCGGGATGGAGACCATCCCATGCCAAACGGAAGCGTAAAACCTGACAGTACGAATAGTTCAAATTCATCAAGTGGTGACGCTCATCATCATCCATCATCAGAGTCTGAATCGAATGCAGTGCATAATAGTACAAAATCTTTGGAAAAGAAAATTAGTAATATTACCGCTAATAATAACAACATAAATAACAACATTGATCAGAAGTTTGACCCTCAAAAATCATTGCAAGAGGCAAAGGAAAAACTGAAGCCGGTGAAGCCCGTATTGAAATCTACTTCCAGTCTTTCGAACAATTCGAATGAAAATGCAAAGATCCGAATTGAGGTAAAGCAGTCACCACGACTGGCGAGAAAGTCAGAGAAAACAGTGACGTTCCAAAATGAACCATCACCTCAGCAGCCGGCTGCTTCAAATAGCCAACAACAGCAATCTCACATGAGTCATAGCATGAGCGTGGATGAAATACCAAAGATGAAGTCGACTCTAAAATCATCAAAATCCTTTCCAAATGATCTTGGTCAAGACGAAGCTGACGGGGGACAAACACCTCAAAATTCCGATGTGCAAGGGGATGCCAACACTGGAGGGAACAGCAGCTATGTAACATGTCTTCCTGTGAATCCTGACTCAGACAGTTCCGAAGATTCAAGTGATAAAACGTGGATCTTAAAGGATGAGAACGGTCCGTCATCAGCATCCACGACATCTGACTCAGTACAAACCGTGATTTCTGCCGGCGCACAATCGAGCAACGCTTCTACCCAAGCTACGGCTAACCACATTGACGCCTCCATGTCAAAGGAGATAAACTCGGAGAAAGTCTCAAATTTGACTGGGTCACAACAGGTACCTGGTGCGCAAGGCAAGCAAGTTCTTTCCGCGAGTGTTCAGCTTGGAGTAGCACACCTTCACCAGCAGCAGTTACAACAGCATGGTGTGATTTACAAGATTCAATCTACGCAAAGCTCCCAACCTGAGCCAAACTACGGAACGCTGGGTCGCAGTTCAGTGCTCAGGACTACTGCAAGCGGACCAAATGCCGCGGGTAGTGGAAACTTGACAAAGAATGCAGTATCCTTGGTTAAGCTTCCTCCCCCAATGGAAATTGAGAGTGAGACGGATGACACGAGGAGTCCAAGGGATACTCCGGTGCAAAAGAAGGCTGGATATCCGTATGGCGTCGCTGCTGGCACGCCTCAAGCTTACCACACTTTACAACCCCAGAGGTATGCTTTAACGTAGCTTGAGCAAGTAATGGCATTTGTGTACTAGTGGCATTTTCCTAAATATTTTATTATGTCAATTTAAGGTCCAAGTCGATGCACGCTGAGCATCAATACCAACAGCACGTACAACTTCAGCATCAGTACCATTTGCAACAGCAGCAGCTTGCCGCAAGGCAGCTTCAGCAGTTACAGGGTCAAGGCCAAGGTCAAAACCGACAAGCGGAGAAGAGTATTGAAGAAAGTTTGAAACTCATTCAGATGCACGTTGCAGCACTAAAGGTAACTTTACAAACCATGAAAAAAATCTTAACGTTACATAATATGCTACATATTTGGATACTGCATTATGAAGCTACATGCAATTTAGCATTTTCCAATTCCAATATTTTATAATAACGTCATTGATAGTGTTCTGAATAAATTCTGTGCACATGAATAAGAAAAATTATATGTATTTTAAATTTTATAATTCTCAGCAGGACTTTCCAAGCGTGGTCCCACCGCCTCCAGAATTCAGTCTCCGGAACCAAACTCCAATCCTGGCTCCTCCTCCCGAATTCTCAGATGCCCGCGACACTCACGAGCAAGCAACACGATTCAATCAAGGTCACTCATTGAACCAAGCAGGTGATAATCAAGGGGGGGATCCTCACGGCCAACCCTTTAACCGCCAGTCCCCTATGTACCGGTCAATCACTCATTCCCACTCGAGTAGCTCCTCCATGTACAGTGCGTACCCGACCATGTCAAGGCAGCAGTACCAGCTTCACCAGCAGCATCACATGCAGCAACAGTATCAGGCCGCACAGCAGCAGCAGTCTCAGCAGGCCCAAATGGTAAACGCCGCCCAGCAACATCAACAGCAACAACAACAACAGCATCAACAACAACAACAGCATCAACATCAGCAACAACAACATGTCATGTCAATGAGTATGCCAGCTTATCAGACCCTCGGACGCCATCAGTCATACTCGACGAGCAGTGCCCAAACAATGATGAATAGCAGTGCGTACGGGCACTACTCCACGCTGACGAATCCGAAGCTGCAATCTGCACAAACCCAACACCTTCAACAGACTCAAGCAGGGCAGCAACAGATTATGCACAGCGTCCAACAACAGCAACAACAAGGGCCTCATCCACCAGGGTCGGCTGCTGCCGCGGTTTATCAGCAGCACCATCCCAAATGCTACTATTATCAGCAGACGTCGTCATCTACCCCAGCCCAGGGCACTCCTGCTGGAACGAAGTATATCCCCGAGAAATTGCACCCAGTTCATCGTTACACTCCAGGTAAAAATAAATCATGAATAATAATCATTAGTTCTGCATATGATATGAAAAGAGGTGCTAATCCAGTAAAAATAATAAAATATGCAGATATTTACGAGAGCAGTTCGGGTCCGCGAATTGTTGGAACTATTCCAAAAAAGCAGCCAGGGTCAGACCATTATGAGGTACCACATGCTCATCAGATTTTGCTTCAGCAGCAGCAGCAGCAACAACAACAACAACAGCAGCAGCAGCAACAACAACAGCAGCAACAACAACAGAATGCGACTCGTATTCGTAGGGAGTTTCGAAACAAAACGTTGTCGGACTGGAGCATCGGAGATGCTTGTGACTGGCTGGACAGTCTCTTTATGCCAGAGTACAAACCAATATTTCAACAAAGGGGGATCGACGGTAAAAAACTAATGCGCATAGACAATGCAACACTTCTTGAGCTAGGAATCAAAAAGCTGGGCCATAGAATGAATATAGAGAAATCGTTGAAGCGGTATTTACCTCAGCCAAAGACTTAAAGGAAATGAAAAGGACGATGATTTAGTTCCTATGCGTTTCTCATTTTACAAAAGTTACATTCTCAAATCAAACCCAGTAATTCATGTAATTTGTCAAAAATATTGTCGTCGCAAATTGTAACTGTGTGTGCGTCTTATTGAATGAAACTGTTTGAAATCCTTTTACCTCTAAGCAAAAGTAATCGAGAGCAATCCTTTTTCTGAGATGTTCAATTGGAAACAGAATTTTGTATTCGCGTTTTCTTACTTTTCCAATTTCAGACAAAAAAAAGAAAAATGAAATGAACCCGCAAAAATAATATTACTTGTTTGAAAAGGCTCTTTGTAGTGCAAACAAACATTTTCAACCAATCATGCTCCTCTAGTCAAACTGACGTACGAGTTTATTAAATGAATTCTTTTTAATATTAGCTGCGATTGCAATAGTGGAATACGCTTGTATTTTAATTTTAGCTAACGAATGAAAACATTCTGAAATTCACACGAGTAACGTATCGTGACATTTCTTTTCAATTTTTATGACTGGTGATACAAAACAAAAACTATGCATGCAACATGCTCTTGTGGATTTCCCTCTTCCAGCTTGAATTAGAAATTTTGAAAAAAATTGACGAATCATACCCTAACCCCATAAATCGTTTTTTAGTTTAGACCAAATTTGATTACATTATCGCGGTGACGTTTGGAATTCATACCTGATACAAGCTATAATAATGAGTTGCTCAATTGGGATAACGGCGGGCAAGCTCTATTATTTAGTCAAAAGAATGTGTGTAAGCAAGAAAGATTTCTTGAATAAAAAGTTTTTTCTGATGACTTCAATATTTAATCGTTACCGTAGATTTTATCGATTGATATATAAACTGTGCTTGTGATTTTTTGCTCTCGTTTTATCAGACTAATCTTTAATGTACATACAGATTTACAAAAAAGTTATCTTACAATTTACAATTACAGTTAGTTATAGTAATCGTTGTAATTGTAATAAACTTAAAAAAAATTATTCGGCCAGGCCAAATATGTGGAGTGATGTGACGATGTGAGTGAGTAAAAACTTGTGGTTTATTCGTTGTACATTGTATTGTTGTAGCTGTATTTAAACTGGAGAGAGAGACATTCATACAAAATACACTTAAGTACTAGTGCGTGGTGAGGCTTTAACTAGGGTACACTGTTTTCAATATAATGTCACTATATGATTAATAAGATGACTACAGAAAATAATTTGTTTCAAGTTTTAAACATTTTTCAAATAGATTTTAACAACAATGGGTCATCTAAATAAAAGCACGAAGAGAACACAACCAAAATTGGAAGAACTCCGTGGTAGGCTAGTTTAGATTTTGAGATAGGGAAAAAGGATGTATTTATATGTACATGAAATGGAAAAAAACGCAATGCAAAATGCAACTATCTGGACAGACGGGTCTGTATACTATTATTATGAAGTGAAATGTGACTATGGTGCCCATAATGTTACAACTACATATTTTGTTGTTTCCAAAATTTATTTATAACTTTAAAAAAGGGTTAATTTTTATTTGCATAGTGATACAAGTAATATCAACTAAAATGATGAATTACAAATATGTTATCCCAGCCAAAATAATTTAAAGTCGTTTGTATTTTAAGTTAATTCCAAAACATTAAAAAACTGGAGAGCTTTTTATAAAAAAAAATGTTTGTTCTTGTAAAATCACACTACAAATTCATTTTTAAAGAGAGGACCATTACGAGACATTCCCGTGGGTGGCGCTGAGTCTAGATTTCCTTCTTTTTTTTTTTTACAAATTTTCGACTGTGTATCTAAAGAGGCTTTTAATATTTCAAATGATTGACTTTCTCCTCTTCTGAGTCTTATTAATAAGAAGAAAATTGAATTCTTAATTGATTTTGGTTTGTAGAACGTCAACTTTTTAGATAGTAGTTTAGGATAATAATGTGTACTGTACAATGCATTAAAAACATGAACAAATGAGTTAAGTTTAATGAAAATGAGAAAGTATGAACGAAAACGTGATTATGATGCAGATGAACTATTAACAAAGAAACTTTTTTGGACTTAATATTAATTAATGTGTAGATATGTATTAGTCAATATCAATCGAGATTGAGATTCATTTGACAAAGTTAATTCAAATGTTAACGATAATTATTATTAAGCATCATTTTGTTGGGATGAATACATTCATTTTAAATACTGATGAAATGTAGAACACTACTACTACTGCGATTCACTGTAATGTATAAAATGTATTGATAGTCCACAGAAAATCCATTTGAGAAGATGATACTTGCTTTTAGCCAAAATAATCACTCTAAATTAATTGCTTTGCTAATTATAATAATTATTATTGTATGTGTATTCAAGGTTTTCATGTCTTTGACGCTGTTTGTTTTCTTTTTGCGTGTTACCGTTCGTTCATTTGATTAAGGAAAGAAGTCTTGAGCAAAGAAAGTCACGTTTTTTCTCGCAACATTCATTATATGCATATTATGTAGTTTGTATATTTTTCCTGTAGAGTTATTTAGCAAACAAATGCAAATTCAAGATTTGTACAAGGGGTATAAAAATACTGATGGTGAAGAAGTATTCACAGTTGCCAAAGTTAATTTTTAGCTGTTATTGTAAAAAAGTCCAGATAGAAGAGTATATTGCTATTCAAGTTTACGAGAATATTAATAAAAACTGAATATGATTTATGAATTTGAGAAATGAAATCGTCACGATTTTAATCTTTTGCATATATCGTTTAAATCGTTTTTTCATTTATAATGTCATCAGTAATTACTAATTAAGCCCCGTCACAATAATATGAGGGCAAGTAAAATACGCGATTTTCGTAGACTCTCCTTGGAGTTACGTTGGGATTTTTCTTTCATTAGATATCTTTAAGT
>JAHZMX010005951.1:0-35210 GCA_027743895.1 Seira musarum | reverse complement strand
CGGTTCGAATCTATCGTTTGTCGTTTGCAACATGGATAAAGAATTTATCGTTTTTATTTAGAATCTTTCTTTTGGACTTACCATCACAAAACGATTCGTAGGATAGGGTCAGTGAAAGATTATCTTCGAGGAAATTAAAGTGGGCACGTTTCTAAGCACGTCTTCGATGCACCAGATTGAAATGTCTACGTTTACATTAGGTGAGGTAAACATGAGAATTGATTTTCGTAAGGTAATGCATGTACTATCCCCGTGTTAAATCCCGTAAAAAGTAGACATAATGAAATTTGCGATCGCCATTACTCCAAATTTGAGATGCGTTGGCAAATGAAACTTCGCGAAAATCCATAATATTTAAGGGCTGTTTACGTACGCTGACACTTTGAAAATCCGGGCAATCGACCTTGTATGTTTCTTATCAGCTTTTTTGGATCACAAGCTATTTACTTATGTATTCTATTTTTTTTTTGACATTAAACATTTGACCCGGCCATAATTTAACGGTGAAAGTCAGCTAAATAATACTTAATCATTTAGTATTAGTTATATGACCATCACTACGAAAAGATCCAGTTTTCCTTTGATAAAGTGTTTTTTTTAGAAATTGTAAACTGTAAATGACAGTAGGGTAGTATGCAAAACAATATTTGTGCCATTTCAACATCTTATGCAGCCATGACAAGAAATACGAATTGAAGTAATGTGAAAAGAAAAATGCACGCACTTCATTAAAAGGAAGATATAGGTACTTAAGTAACCGTACGTACGTAAGTAGGTATACATGTACGTATGAGTCTAAGGAATAAGTAACCGAAAGCTTTAAGTAAGGAAAATCTTGTTTATTGTGTGGGACGAAAAACAAAAGTACATGCATACATACCACGACATTAACCCCTATTTCATAAAACAATCCCAAACCTTATTTTCCAATTGGTTTGCGTATCGCAAACTTTAAACTGCTAGTTTGAGTAGGAGCAAAAGCATATAATATTCCTATGGACTATAAAAACTACAAATATGTAGAACGGGAATGGACGGTCACAGACTAGAACCATACTCTTATTTAATAATAAACGGGAATAAAGAATTAAATCCGCAAAAATCATTCAACCTTCTTCCTCTTCGATCCTAGCCCAACAAAACACAACAAAGCAGACGCAGACTTAAGCCATGGCCATCCATGATTTGTAAACCTATCATTACCAACCACAACCTGTACGCCTTTCGTGAACTTTAACGCATTTGAGCTGACGTTCGCTGAACCATTGAATTAGCACTAAATTCCTACCTACTTACAATTGCATCCTCAATCAAAATATTTAAGCTTTCTGTTTCTTTTTGCAAAATGGGACCGCGCACCTTATTTGCTGACTAGACCATTAATAAAGCCATGATTTGAGGTTTTTACGTTATTTTCAGGCAGACATGTCGTACATCCTATCGTTTCCCTTTGTTTATTACTAAATATTTAACGGCATGAGCTTACCATACAAAATTATCAATTTTCCAAAATAATCAAATGTATTTTGAAGTACGTATACACATCCAGAGGAACAAAGTTCAGTATCTAGAGCTTGCGTGGACTTCGATACGAGAATTGAGTCAGATGCAGATAAGTGAACTCGGGGCATGTTAAATTTGAGCCGGTGACCTAAATACAGATATTACCATATTTGTCTTAAAAAGCTTCAATTGGGTTTGATTCCCGACATGTTTGATTGCAAAAAATAGGTAGGGCATTCACTCGTACATACGGATAAGTATTTATTACTCAATCAATAACCCTCTGTTTAAATTTGCATGCAACAATTGTTGCTTTATAAAAAAAAACATTACCTAGTTACAATTACAAAACGTCACAAAACATTATTTGGTTTTATAACGCAAGCAACAGTTGTAAAGACGTATAGTATAAGCCATGCAATATATGACATAACCAGGTTAGTCCAACATCCATCAAACGCAGCTTAATTTAAAATCAACTCCAATTATCAAAAATCAAATACATATAATAAAGTAAAATTGGACCCAAGTCATGGATATTTTTTCAGTCTCCTCCAGCGATGATGAAATACGACATGAGATGAAGAAGCTGCGTTTTATTCAAAAGTGCAAGGGGGCATAAAATATAAAAACATTTTTCATAAGAATTGAAATTAGTTAATGCGACAAAAAAATTGCGACAGAGCCATGGTAAATTGAGGGTAGCAATCTAAACAAACCGAGAAATTGTTCTCAGGGTATCTAAAATTATAAAAAGCCTATTCCCGTTGTTGAGATCATGGACTTTTCATACAGTGCAGACTATTTAACTGACTATTGAAGAATGATAATGTGTGGATTGAGAATAAGCTAAACAAGCATGCATCGCAAGGCTTACAAGAGCAGGGCATTGGCCCCAGCCTGGCTCCCCTGGCTGCGTGTTTGAGTTTTTAGGATTGCCTTTTTCCATATTATATAGATTACTTTGAACATATGACTCGGACTCGCTGCCAGCAACAGCAACTTGCACAAATAAGTATGTACTGACGAAGCGGACGCGTTCCACAGTACTATGCCAGTTTTCCCCTATTCGATATTCTTTGCATTTTAGTAACATAAGGAAAGGACTTGCTCACTCATGCTTCATTCGAATTCCAAAAGTTTTCAACAACAAAAAATATAATTGAATGTATGTATATCACTTAGACTCTATACTTTACTGAACTTACGATTCGTATTACGGAATTAGATACGAAGAGGAGACAAACAAAGGCAACGTAACTCTACTCGTGCAGAGGCCAAAAAAGCGTTTTGTCCATGACACGATGATTCACTCACTCACTCGTTCTCGAGTTCGAGTCTAGCATGAAAAATTTAAAAAAAAACGTCATCCAACCAAATGTTTTAATTTCACCACCTCTAAAAGTGCTAAGAATAACATCATGTTTGATAAACTGCGCATATCAAATAAAGCTGGTAAAAAGCTACAATAACGTAGTAAGTTATAATCGTTATCTCATAAAAAGTGTTCCCTTGATATTTTTCAGTCCCTGATGGCTAAAATGAAAATGAAAGACATAACCGCATAATTGAAAAGAGTTTGAAGAGACCTTTCAAATAAATTATCTAAAGCTACATCTTCAAAAAAATGCTTCTCCCGTCTCCTAACGTTGACAGTTAAAATATTTCAGAAGTAATTGAAGTAAAGTAACAACGATTCGGATTTTAAGGACTTTCAAATTAATAATAAAAAGTCATATGTATAATGCAACAAAATTTCAACCTTTGACTCTTCCGTTAAAATTGTTGAACAAAACAGTTATACACTTCCCATCCCGTTGAGTAAGCAAAGGAACACTTTGTGAGGTCAATAAAAACACACGCTTTAGCAAAGATTGCGCAAAGAATCCCTAAGTACATAGCTGGTCCGGTTTTTCTTCGTTTCCGTTTATAAAAAATTACGCCATTTATGAAGCCATGAAGAACATAGCTGAGCTGCATATGAAAAACGTGCAAGAAAAACGATTTTGCATCATAAATACCTTATGGAGCTTGAGATACCGAAATTGAAACAATCAACATATTCTGTTAAATCTACTTACTTTTTAAATCCTCCGTCACTGCTACTATTTAAGAACTTCATTTCAAATGATTGACGTTAATGACACTAGCAAGGATTGAAATCGGACAAATTAGTATGTCTCTCTATCTTTAGTATTCATCATACTTATAAATGAACATTATATGGTGCTTGTGTAATGGTTTTAAAATGTCAACTTGAGAGAATCCTGGCAAAGGACAAAGGAGTCCACTTTAACGCAATTGTCTCTCGTTATTATTATTATTATTATTATTATTATTATTATTATTGTTGTATTAATATTTGATTAATAATAAAATTTATTGTATTGCATCACAGGTCTTAATAAATTAATGAGGTCCAAGTAGCATAGCAACTTTATTGTCTGTCACAGCATCAAATCAACTGACTACACGTCTTATACTACTTATAAACCATGACAGCTCATAAAAATGTTTACGGAAGATATGTAAAATATTCTAAAATCAGATATTAGACTTAATAAGGAAAACATTGATGCTGGCAGCAGAATCAGTCTCAGAAACAAAGAAGCTATGAAGATTAGTTCTGGTCTTCACTCATCATCGTTCCTCACGCTTCTTTCGTTCATTTCTTCCAAAATAGAATGCAGTTGAAATATGTATTTTTTTCCTGCCAATGGAACATGCCAAACTTAGGACACAGAGGTAACTCCCTTCCATTTTAGGCCGCCACGAATAGAAGAACTGTAACAAATGCGCTTCGTTCCAAAATATTTCCAGAGCAGTAGCAGTCAACCCAAATCTTCCACAGCACACCAAGTTGTTGGAAAAATTGTAGAAAGCCATGCATGCATCCATCGTAGCGACGCGACATAGCTTTATTATTGCTGAGAAAAACGTGTATTCAAAGTGAAATACATCTGTTGGAGAAGCATTTTTATCCCTATCATTTTATATACCTTCTTAAGTTTCTTCAAAACTTACAATTTCTTTCGTGTGTCCTATCAGTACGATATCTTTTTAATGGTTTACGGATGTGAAGATATTATGCGAAGATATTATTGTCCTGAGTAACAAAGAACCTGACGTAATAATACGTCCCCTTCCACAACTACGTAGTTTCCCTAATATAGAATAATGTTATATCCAAGAAACATATGTAAACCGACAATGAACAAATTAGTTCGGATAAGTCTCAGCACTGCCCATCAATTAAACGAAATGGTAACTAACAAGTAGTAGTAGTAAATGCATAACTGGAAAATATTATGCTATAGAATATCCGCAAATTAAAAAATGTAAATGTACTATGAAAGTTACCACCCAAATGCACTTTTTTCATATTCAGGATGTCAGCTACGTCGCTATATCGCAGCTAACAGTTTTATTGATTGTTACATGATACAATGCATGTGCATAAAAGCGTGAAAGCAGTTTTACAATTACACCTGCTAATAGCATCAGCATCCCAGTTGCTCCACTGTGCTCATCAACACAATTCATGTCAGATTTAACTAATTCTAAAACGATGAAAAAGCCATCTGTGCTTGTTTTCAAGGTCCAAAGGCCCTAGGTAGATCCCAATGAACATATAATATATTATATCCGATTTTCCCTTTCTTTATATCACCCTTCTATCACCGAAAGCATAGGGCAGGGAAAGAGATAAAGGGATGCCATGCCATATTCCTTACCTAACCCTACAAATGGTGAATTGAAGTATGTCATGGAAGAAACGGAGAATTTGTTGGTCGTTGTAAGAAAAGTTTTGAACACGGTTTGAAATTCTTTTTATAAAAATTCCCAGCATGAGCAATCTTCTTCAAACTTGCTTAGCAATCGTGAATGTTGTGATGCAGCTGCATAGTAATAGGTAATAAGCTGAAAAGCATGGTACGTACTATGCAGAAAGAACTACCCAAAATGACGTTGGTAGTAAGTACTAAACAACTATTAACAATACTCAAACAAAAGACGTACTTTTAGTAGGTTAACTTAGTTGCATTATATTCTAATTCTGATTCTGACAATGATGATGACGCAAAAACGGTGAGCATATTCGCTTCAACAAAACAACACTGCTAGTCACTAGTAGACATAAAGGTAGTTGAGACGAGACCAGAGAGGTACCATTAAGATCTTTTTTCCTGTTCGATCTCATGGGTTTGATATTTGCTTAGTTCACATAGTAAAAACTTTGCTTTTTAGATGCTCAATTTTTTGCTCACCATTCACCATACCCACATTTGAGTTGGAGGATATTATATGCCTTCATAATATTTTGTACATTTGAAAGTCTTAAGGATACTGAGTAAGTACTGTGCGTGTACTGTACTATGTAGTAAATAGTAAAGCCAACAATGCGATTTAGTCAAAATCAAAATTATGATTTCTCATTTGAGCCTTGAATTCTGTTTCTATTCGCAATAGTAAATCGACACTCATTCAAGTATGATATGAAATATAAGGATTTTGTTTACTTCATAGCGCTTTTGCTTTGTCCGGAACCAAACAACCTAAACAAACCTACCTAACTCTCGAGAACCTAAACACTCAAGAGTTAGCTACGAAATTTTTCTACGTCTATATATATAAATCTACGACGAAATAAAACCAATACATACGCGAACCTGGTTGTCTTTTCTTGTCCTATTTAGCTTCAATGGAGTAGGGAGTGTGCGTTTTTACATGTCATTACGAAGTTATTATTGTTCGAGAAGAGTTTGGGTCTAATCGTTTATCTTAGTTGCTGATTTTCAAAACTAAAAGCTTATTAAATGGAACAAGACACTAACAATCATACCATGGATCATAAAGATTCTTAAATATTTTTCTTCATTTAAGTTCATATTCATAACTGTTGTCCGTTTTCATTGTCAATATCCTTCTTACAATCATAGCATTACGAACAAATCAACGCATGACTCATATTTTCGTAAAATAATCGTGTTTTTCTTTCAAATTTAAAAGGCCCAACCTTTCCAAATTATGTTTACACAATAACAAATGCCGTATATTTCGATTGAAAGCATGGGTCTCAAATACAACACGGGCATTATTAATACACTACTATTTAACTGATAAAGGCACAACTCAATCATTGAATGACAATGCTGGAAAGAAACAAAACCAATGGCCGCGATTTTGTTAAGCAACCTAAAAGGGTAAAAGGCGTAAGAACTCGCATGAACAATGTACTTAGGTATCTGCGAATATCTGTTTGCGTCAGAACCTATTTTTTCAATAAATGAAAGAGGGTCTGAAGTAGAGCGCGAGTTTCAAATAGAACGCGGGGGTTGAGGCGGAGAAAATGAATATAAGGCGGGGCGTACTAATTCAGAATATACGGTACACGGTAAATAATTTTTAAAAAATCGGCATGTATTGTACTTAGGTAATGTTTTTTAATGTAAATGTAAACCGAAATTTAATAAAATGAAATTAGTGTGCACATGCAGAATCTTCCAAGAAACAAAAGAAACAGCATTACAGCATGTCTCTTGTTTTAAAAAAATCCCAACGAATAGCAAGATTAAGAGAGCAAACCTGAAATCAGAGAAACGATCCGACGGAGTGTGTCCAACAGCAATGGCGTTGTGGCACAGCTGAAGAGCATATTCGTGGAATACAAAATGAGAAAGAAAAAAAAACCACCTCCACAGAAATTACAAGACAAATACATACATAAAAAAGAGCGAAAAAAATCAAGTTGGCTTTCTTACACTTAAACATTTCATGCAAATGTAGATACATGCATATGTAAGCGTAAGACGTATTCTTCAGATGAGCATTTATCTGATAACTTCTGTCGAGACGATAGCATAAGCCCCGGATGACGACAAAATCTGCTTTTCATAAAACTGAACCCACATAAGCGCCTTAGCTTCCATCTGATTTAGAAGCAAATGAACAAATTTGCATTTTTCTTTGTTTCAATTCCAAATGGATACAAAAATGACAATTTTGAATATGTAAGTAAGGCCATACTTGTTTCTGATGAGAGGGATATTTTATAATTCGTTCATTGTGAATTTGATCACATTGGTGAAACTTATTCTCTAACCTCTAAATAGAAGTCAGATGTATACATAGTTTGGTTATTGATCCATTTAATGATTGTTTGCTCATTGAAAAGGACCCTGCATAGAAAATGGAAATTCATACTATAATAATATATCGGGTGAAAACATTCAAAATTGCATAATTTGCTAAAAATACGCTCATATGTCATATGTTAAAATGATTTATGACTTAATTGAAAAAGGTGAGGTGTGGGCAATTTCGATTTTCTCAAAAACCGAAAAGTATTTTGGTTGGACTTTTTTATATGCGTTTTGGAAGGAATTCTTTTGTGCCGCTTTTGAAGTTATGCATGTGAATGTATCTAAAAGCAAAACAAAGAAGAGAACTTGCATGCCTGGCTCTCACGCTAGGCATGACTTCCAAACGTTTCCCTTTGTGATCAGTGATCATAATACGTAGTTGTAATTTATTTTTTCACCATTACCAGAGCATAAAAATAAAATACGCATAATCATATGATTATCGGAGAGACGTTTAATTGTGATAGTGAATACATCCATACAATATTTTAGAACAATGGCAGACAAACATGTTTTTCAAATTGGGATGTTAAAGTTACAACGTAATACATACTTCATGAGTGGTGTAGAGTAACCTTAACACAAAGCAAAGGTTTTTCTTACAAAAAAAATTAACCAAACAAGTTTAAAGCATAAACGAGAAGTAGAAGGAAGATGTGTTAAGTGGCGAATTTCTTTTCAATTCTTGCTGCATTTTGTGTGACATGAAACGAAAATGAAACATGTAGAATTGTAAAGTGACGATGGTTATGTTATGATATGAGTACATAAATCCATTTTCAAGAGTAAGAATAAGGATAATGCAACCTGTCCGTTGAAGTATATGTCTACACTTGTATTCCGTTCGTACTTTTTTATGTACAATGTATACGCCACAGACTAGAAAATGTAACTTTATATGAAATCATCATGAAAAAATCTCGTGATTGTGATAAAAAATAGAAATGTGGATGTGGATAGCATACACTTTTCTCTGCTTTGGGGATGGGATTAGTAGGGAGGATGAGAAAAACATAAATCCAAAAAGTACAATACATAGTACAATGAGATATTCCTTTGACGTAACAAGGTCGATCAGCTGTTTGGTTAGAAATATCATATGTATGTATAAGAATTTTGTACAGCAAAAAATTCTTGTGATATGATTATTTTTCCTTTCTCGCTTCTCCATCTCCATCATCACTATTCGCCATGCATTTTTTCTAACTGCATAAAAAACTCCTACTAGTCTGCTGTCGAATGGAGTGATATAATCTTCTTGAATGCTACATACATGTTTTCAAAGTGGTGATATGGTCTAGCACAAACGAACACGAGCTCTCATACTTTGTTCGATGTGCGTACCAAACACCACCACCATCAACTCCAAGTGTTTTAATTTTGACCAACAATCCACCCAACCCCATCATGGCTGGCTAGCTAAGTATATGAGTATGACTTGTATTTCTATGAAATGAAATGAGATTCGAATTGGAAACTTAAGGGCTTAGACTGTTCAATTTTGAACTTGTGGAGACATGAACATATTTTTAAAATGTTAGAATAATATACCATTATATAAATACTACCATGACGACTTAACTAGGCATGTACGCATGTTCCTTTTGTTGAAAACGTTGAAATGTATCTCTATTGACCGAATGGATACAGAAGCATGACATCTTTAGTAAACATCGGATCGTTAACATAATTACAAATCACATCAGTATTGGCATGAAGGAAACTACAGGACAGACTTTGCGACACAGTCATAAAGAAATCTCTGATAATAATCATCGTAATAATGTAATAGAGGTTCCGAGGTTTCATTTTTTAAATGCATAGATCGATTGAGTCTAGTACAGTTAATGTAAGTACACATATTATATTACATGCATAAGATGATCATAGAATAATATGTAATTGGCATGTTTAATTCGATGTATAGGTAATAGGTATAGAAATAGATTGCAAAATGTTTTTGTTTGTTGGGCTGGATTTGCCCCTTTTCAATAATGAGGTTCGACCATGATTCATAATTCATGCATAATCTAGAGGAGAAGCAAAAAAAATCTTATTTTATGAACTCAAAAGCGATTCGATTCAATGTTTGACATTATTATGGGCATTTCTTCTAAGCCACGGTCTATTAAGGTAGAGACGAATGTATGAACTACAAATTTTAAGTAGTTTATTATTATACATACATACGTACCTAACACATATATTCTGTAAGGTACTTCATTTTGGTGGAATTGACTTCAAAATAATTTACTGAAAAGCATTTTGTTTTATGAGAGCTGAGAAGCAGTAAAACTCCCATTATGCATTAATGGTACAATGGTACGATTAGTTTAGTAAGTTATTAACAGATTAATGGTTAATTGTTGCGCTTGTCACAGTAGTTAACCATTGTCAAAATTGATATTTGTTCAGATAAATGCAAAGTAGTCACAATAACTGAAATCGAAATCATATCTAGTAAGAAGTTTTTGTATGTCAATAATATTCAATGATCCAGTTAGTTAATTTGAGCCTTACTTTGTGAATTAAGTATGAAAAAAGGAATTTTGCACATACTAAAGATTCGATTCAAATCGCCTTAATGTATGCGCATTTATTTGGAAATTCTTATTTGTGCGATCCACGTTGTCCAGCTATGACTGTAGCAATATGCGTCAATTTAATGCATTAATTCATGTAGACTCGGGTTGTGTGTCACATTTTCACATTTTCTTTTATTTTTCATCATCATTATGAGCAGAAGTCGAGAATGTGATTATGATATATAGGAAACGACATATGGAAAATGGACTAAACTTTCCAAAGAAACGGAAAAAATGAATCAGATTACATACAATTTGATCACGTCGGTATCCATCCGTCGTTTGCCTGCACTTGGAGAAGACATGTTTGCTTTGTTACGGGTGACTGACTGAGAGTCGAGTGATTTCTAGTGACGAATATAAGCAAAATCAATATTATTGAAGAGGTATCACGAACTATTCCCCAGAAAGACGAATTTTCAGGAGCGATAAACGGAACCTACAAATAATAAATACGAGCTTAATAACCCTTCGTATAAATGCCATAGAAAGTAATTATTGCATCATGTTATCATATCGTTTCTTAATATTAATAATATAAGAAATATCATTTTAATCTTAAGTGATTTCAGTGTAGGTATATCTATATATTTACCTTTAGTCATGAAACTGAATTCGGGTGATTCGTAATCGACTTTAATCCAATTTAGATTTAGGTACACTACCAGCAAAATATTCACTTCACATATTCTTCCATTCAATCTCCATTACTATCAATCAACCAATACCAAAATTGGAGGACAGAAACATAAATTCATTATAGTAACTAGAGCAATCGCACAGAAAAATTTAAAAATATCCTGTTTTTGGGATGATTTAGACGTATTTATAGTCGTTTTCCAACGTTCATGAAACACATACTTTCTTTATTCAAATGTTTTAAATGCAAGCAGCAGCAAACCGTTGTATTATTATTTTTAAGTTTCAAGTATTTTAATGTAGTTGCACTTGCATTATATGTTTATTTATTGAAATTCGTATAACACGGATACATTCCAGTGGAATAGTCCTTACCTTCTTCACAACAACAAAGCTTCACTGCTTCACTACAACGTAAAACCCAACAAAACTCCCTTTGTTCATCTCCAAAGATTTCCTTCCCTCCTCACTCGTAGTACAAGTTTTCCCGTGGAGAAAAACTTACTCCTACGAGCTTAATTTTATTGGAAAGATTTTTGAAAATCGAAGTAAACTGATTTTCTTCCCAAAAGAATCACACAAAAGATGATGATAGACGAAATACTGCAGACAAAAATAGAGTAATGTTGCGTTGTATGATGAATATTTTTGAAAGCCAAATCATATGTTTTGGTTATTGCACATAGAAGTGAACAAAAGACAGAACAGCACGAAATACCCAAAGTTGTTGCCAAGTGGACTGCTTGAATGCGACTGCTGGCAGCATCGCAGGTTTATAGGATGTGAAGCTTTGAAAAAAGTGTAGATTGTGAGAAGAGTGTGAACCACTAAAATGGAAGGGAAGGGACGTAAAAAAGTCTATATATAAAGACAGCAGCAGCAGCAAGCAAGCAGCAACATGATCGTGTGATCCTATCGCTCACCACACACACACGAGGAGGCGAAGAAGGCGAAAGATAAAAACAAAGGATAATAATAATATATGTATTATATATACATATGTGGTAAAAAACATGATGCATGCATGAGCATGCTATGATGAGATATGTATGTATAATTATTATGGGTCCAACGCAATACGCACTTAAACCTTTATCGAAATAAGGGTAAGAAGGAGAACAGCATTTTTTTGCTTTGCTCTTTGTTTGTTACCTACTTCTACTTGCTATTGCCAATGCCATCCCATCTATCTGCCATATGACTGCAGTGAAACGTGCAACTTGTCTTGCGACGCGACGAGAGAACTAAAAAAAGTCTTTGTTTCTTTTAGAAAAATCATGAGCTTGCAGGTTACAAGCAAACGCGAACTTATACTAAATTACACAAATACAAAACTTATGACTGCACTCGAATCGAATCATTCATGTACATGGCATGTAATTCTGTTGACGTTGCATTGGCAAGTTGTGTGTAGCAATTCAAATTCGGGATTCGATTGGAATAATATTTTGTTCGGGAACATTTTGTTTAAACTTGAAATAAAAGATCGATGTGTGATGTATGGCGAAATAACTATAATACGAATTGTTTTGTTGTGGGACGACACTTACTAGAACTTAACTTACGGCACAGTGTCATTGGAAACTATAAATTTTAAACAATATATATGAAAACGGAAGTACTCCTTAGCGTTGGTATGGACTGCTCTGACACCTTTTACCTATAAAATTCTGTGAAAAGGAAGTGAAAGTAGCATTGAATGAATATGAAACCCGTTGAATTAAAAAAGGTTGAAAATGTGAAAATTGTTAGTAAGTTTAAAATTATTTGAACGCCAAATGCATACACATATAGTTTATAGGATTGATTGTTTATTAGCAACTTGAAAATTCTGTGACGAAGGCTAATTTTAGCAATAATTCAATATAGATTGATGCATGAAAGCATTACCAAAAGTTAAGTATACTTTTTCATTAAATTTTATATTTTGAAAATTTTGACTCATGTACTCATGAAATGCGGTACTATTCAATGGATTCATCAAACGCATATTATTATCCAACAAGACAAAATGCCATAACTATTGACTAATTCATAACGTCTTGTTTGTCCTAAAGCTTCTCATTCCTAAACGTTTAACCTTTAATAATTCCTAAATAAAAATGCTAATGGTAATAACGGTAAGGCTAATAGTACTCCAGGTTCAGAGTTCATTTGAAGTTCTGTAATTATGATTACTATATATTACATCATAGACAAACACTTCGCACTGCTGAATAATGCTGACATTAATTTTTAAGTAAGAATTTAAATCAATCATTGTCTGAGTGTGTCATTATTAAAGTGTGATATTCATTTGTGCACAAAAAAAACATTTCTAAAAGTTTACTGAATCTTTTTCTGCTTTGGTATGCGTATTGGTAAAAAAAAGTCATATCGTTATCATATCATATTGCATGTTCCTATTTTTTCATTCCCACAAACAAATACCAAGGTGTTCTCACTTCTCTGTTGAGAATGATGATCCAATCATATACTTATTTAAATCGTGTTTTGACAATAAGATCGTATTGATTTACATATTTCGTTTCAGATTGTAATAGTCGAATCGAAAACACTTGAAATTAATACATGCATCAGAAACACGCCTTTTCGTTGCTTTAAATGGATTCTAGATTCTATTCTACATCTTATAACATTTTCGTTATGCAGTGAGCATTTAACAGTCGTTACCAAATCGCACGACAATAACAATTTTACTATCTTCTCACTTCAATTCATTCCTTGTTTATCAGACTTATAAGTTACATGAAACATTTAAGAAACATGAACGACACAGTCACAATACAATATTAAACCATTAGCGTAAAAAATCTCTGTTTGTCGTTGTAATTTTATTTCATAGTTCGATATACAAAAATGAACTGTAAAAAGTAAAAATATTCGAATTTTCCAGCATAATTCGTTAATCTACCGTACAGATAAAAGGTAAAAATTATCGGATCTGCCACAGACATTGAGTTGAACTTATATACATTAAAAAATTTAAACAACAAACACACGGCTTTACAGTTAAAATCAATACAAATATAAATCTTCTGATATCAAATCGATTGCAAAATTTATATTGATATTTATTAATATTTATAACTATTAAAGGTCCTAGGGTGGACCATTTTGGAGAAACACAATACGCTGATTTATTTATTATCGACATGTTGCATTGCAAATCATTTCATTATCAAATGTTTGGAACAACCACGTCAAACTGGCATTCTTTGCTCTCTACAAGTCTTGGCTAATATTAAAATTGCCTAATTGTAAGACATAATAGTCCGCTTAATCCTAGTATAAAATTAAAGCAATCAATTAAGAGTTAGAATAATAAATAAAACGCCATGGAAGTTACTAATTGTTGGTATTTATTAATTAATTAACTCCATATTCCGATTGCGACTATCACAGTATATTTATTGACTACCCTCCGGCCTTATTAGTAATCGCGAAATTCTTTAGTATTTACTTTGAATTCTTATTTTTCTTGTCATCAGTTTTCTTTTGCGGAATGTTCTTGCATCTTTACTTAATTAATATGAAAATTTGATCTTCTTTCATCGCAAATAATTTACCACATTAAAATCGGCGATGGCAACATTACATTGAACCTAACACAGCTGCAATGCAACTGCACATGTCCAGTTTCCGGAATGAAATCGCGTAATGCATGGGGCCATGGTGCATGTTTTTCGATTTTTGATTCTATTACGTAAGGAATGGAAATAAAATTGCTATTCATATATAGTTGGTATCTTAGGTTAGTTCAACTCCTTTGATACAGGAACAACAGCCATAAAATTATTATTGTCTTTAAAATTACAGCTATATTTTTACTATTCTATTTTTAAAACTATTTATCATTTAATGTTTAATTTTATTGCCAGTCAAATCTGCTTTATTGTTCTCAACAGGCAATGCAATACAGGAAGAAGTATTAGACCGAGCACATTGATATTTGTTGACGCAAGCAAGCAAAATCTTAGAGTAGAAAAGATATTTATGTACACCTATTTTCCATTCTGGAATAGGCGATTCCGATTTGTTCATATGTATTCATTTGAGAAAAAAGACTTTGTTCATTTCATGAATTCACGATCCAGAAGCAAACAAACTTTGCTTGGCTTTTATCACGCAATCTCTTGCGCGGGTACGACGTACGGCAAACTCCTCCTTTATCACACCCTGTACACTAGTGCTCGATCGGCCGTTGGCCTAAAAGTAGGGACCCTCTGGTTTGAATTTTCTTTTCACCAAAACTTTTATGCGTGTTTACTGTTGTGCCTGACAGTTTAGTTGGTTGTTCTGACTGGAAAACACGTTCCCTGGAGAATGATTCGTTGTGAATCCATAGGTAAGTATAATGTCATACATGCATACGTCAAAATGTAAGCTGTTAGCAAAACCAATTCAGCTTTGGTATTTATGTATGTAGCTAGTAAAAAACCATGAATATTGGCAATTGGCATCATCATTATTATTATTATCATTCAATATTTTCTCATATTTTGAGTCAGTGATCGTTGCCATCGCATCGACCGTTTTTGTTTTCCTAAAAAAGCTCATCCCAATCCCAGCGAAAGCAGCAAAGAAGAAAAAGTTCGGTTGCGTTTGTTGTTTAACTTCTTGCTCATTCACAGAGTTCAGACATGTATGTATGCGTATAGGTATTTAAGCACTACATTTATCTACTCCTCTCTTGTTAAAAGAGTGGTGGTTTAGTTTTGTTGCTGGTTGTTTGATGTTGTTTGTTGAAGGCATGCATGCCATGCAACTTTGTTGAGGAATGAGCACACAACCACACCGCTGAAAAAGGTAACTGACAGAAAATTGCCTTGTCCAATCCAATTCAACGAGAAGGGAAGGACCTGGAGGAGATAGAGAGAGAAAAGGAGAGGAAGAAATATTATTATGTATTACTGTCTCGAGAGTTTCCTTCTAAAGCAAAACCACTTTTTTATTGCCTTGTTACATATACGACGGTACGTTTGCATGCAAGTTTTTTAAGCAACCAGTCAGTCAGTCAATCGGTCGAGTTGACCGTTGCGTTCGTTCATCTCTACTTACTTTTGTCCATTTTCTCGCTTCCTTGCTTGTAACAACAGCCCCACATTACATTCATTCCCTTCACTTTCCTCCTCGCAGTCCTCTGAAAACCTACTACAAAGTGTACATAAAGTGTATAAATACGGCTTAACTCTTCGCCATTCTTGTTATATCTATATTTATGGGAATTTAAAAAAAATTAAACTATGATTTAACTCTGGTTACATTATTTGTTTTTAAATTTTTGCAATAAACCCCTATAACTGTGAATTGATTGATCTTAATTAGATTTTTAACAGTTTTTTCACCGGTAATATAGTTGATTTAGACCGTTCTTACCATTAAAATTGCTTTGTGAAATCATACACTTTTCTGTCCGATAACTCAAATTCATATTAATGTTGGTAGGGTCCCTGCCGTGACAAGCTGATTCATTTGAACATAGACTGTTGTTCGAGATGTATAATCCATCGGGTGACCACGCACGGCACCACCCTGCCAGTGCTGCAGTCTTAGGTGCTGCTGGAAGACCAGTATCGAGGACGCCTCCTAAAATCACACCAGGAAATCCAAACGTCAAACCAACATCAACGGATAAGGTCGAAGTTCCTGATGTAATATATGATGCTAACCGGAAGATCACTTATCATAAGGGACGATTCCTTGGAAAGGTGAATATAATCAAATATAGCTTTTACTCACTATAATTTTGAAGAATAACGTTTTATTGCATGTCGTAACATTTAGCTATTAGCCGTTAGACCCTAAATTAAAGCTAGAGATGTGCATGTGATGTGTTGCCAAACTATAACTATGTTATGAATTTTCCAATATCCTAAAAGTGCTATAAAATGCAATTTGCAAGTCTTCATTATGAATTGTAAAGATAAACAAACTGTATGTAAATGTACGTAATTATTTCACAGGGAGGGTTTGCGCGTTGCTATGAAGTTATGGATCCAATCTCGAAGAAGATGCTAGCATGCAAAGTTGTCAACAAAGGTCATTTGATTAAACAGCATCAACGGGAAAAAATGGCGCAGGTAAACAGCATATGCAACAAACAATTAATTGTACCTACTTCCATTATTTGGAAATCATTATTAGAATTTTAATGGTATTTCATTGTGATATAATAAAAATTCTCTTTTTTTGTTTAGGAAATCACAATTCACCGCGATTTGAAACATGATTTCATTGTCGATTTTTACTCTTATTTTGAAGATGACAACAATGTATACATAGTTTTGGAATTGTGTGCCAAAAAGGTTTTTTTTAATGGAATATTAATTAAGTTTATTCTTTGCTTTATGTTTTCTACTACCGTTTTGATAGAGTTCTAAAAATTTCGTATTGCATATTGCAGAGTTTGATGGAGATGCAGAAACGGCGTCGTGTGATAACTGAGTGCGAGGCTCGATATTACTTGCGCCAACTTGTTCTGGCTGTTCAGTATCTTCATGAGGAGAAAAGCATAATTCACAGAGATCTCAAGCTTGGAAATATTTTTATCAATGACAACATGGAACTCAAAATCGGAGACTTTGGCCTTGCCACCCATGTACAGTTTGAGGGTGAGCGGAAGAAGTAAGTTTTTTTATTTGAAAACGTACCTGTTGCAAATTTAAAGTCTTCTAATTATGATATTTTTTTTAATTTTAACAGAACGCTTTGTGGCACACCAAACTATATTGCACCTGAGGTGCTTGCCAAACGAGGACACAGCTATGAAGTCGACGTTTGGTCTATTGGCTGCATTTTGTACGACATGTTAACTTCAAACAACAACTTAAAACGTTATATTTGGTGTAAAATCATATTTTGTCTTGTATGTATAGATATACTTTGTTAATTGGAAAACCACCCTTTGAAACTCAATCGCTTCGCGACACGTACGCTAAAATCCGCAAAGGGGAGTATTATATCCCTGCAAATAGAACAAGCATCGCCGCTAAAAACTTAATCAATAAAATGCTCCAAGTGGAGCCCACCCTTCGACCATCTGCTAGGCAGATCTTGTGCCATGAATTTTTAACACAGGGTACGTACACAAAATTAGTTACACGCGTAAAACATTTATAATTCCTGCGAATTATTGTAACTCTAATCAATAGCGATTGTTTTAAATTTTAGGGTTTATACCGCAATCGCTCCCCGTCTCGGCCTTAACGGTAGCTCCACGTTTTGAAAGAACTCAACGACCACCTGTTCCTGCCTCGTCGAGTTCTAAACGACCACTGGTTGAGCATAATCCAAGAGGCTCACCAGCCGGTAGTCGCCCAAAGACTTCTGATAAAAATCCTGGTAATTGAAAAATGCGTGTAGTTAAGTATATGTATTTAAGTTTCAATTTTCAATGTTGTATGTTTGTACAAGGTAACACGAGCTTGGAGCATGGATACGAAATGACAAGCACGGACATAATGGAACTGATCACGTGCATGCGCAATCAAATTGCGGAGACTTTGTCTGGAAAGGGAGCCAGCAAAGTAAATCCTTTGATTGACGGTAAATCTACGGAGTTTTAATGTTTGCTGGCACCGACAACACTAGCATACACTAGTGATGGCTCGGCTCATGCCTAACCTAATAATCTGATAATGACTGAAATTTTGCAGATGATAGTGAGGACCCTTCATTGTGCCCCATGCTCTGGATTTCAAAAAAAAATACCAGTCAGTACTTCGGCAAATTTTCAAGTCCGGGAAATAATTAAATTTATGCTCATTGTTTTTATAGTCAACTGGAGGCAGAAGTCCACCAAGTCCTAGCTGCATTGCTCGTTTACCTAATTTATGGACATGGTTCAGAACTTCTCGCGCAGTAGTGATGATCTTAAGCAATGGAACATTACAGATCAACAATTTTCGAGATCATACCAAGATGATTCTTTGTCCACTTCTTGGAGCTGTGTCAACAATTGGACCAACAAAACTAATGCGGACTTTCAAATTGGCCTCACTCAAGGAAAATGGCTACTCCGAGGACTTGGGCTCAAGACTGAAATATGCTCTTGACAAGGTATAACTAAACTAAACTAATCGTAAATACACACTTGAAGTAGAATCAAGTATCGTATTTCATTTATGTAATTTTTAAATTTATTTTTCAGTGTGAAATAGTGATGGGAAGTCCTCAAAGTGTGATCAATAAGCACAAGAGTCCCAAACCGTATCGTCGATGATGACGAATCCTGATTTTATGTATGTATTCTTTTTATCTTGGCATAGCCAAAACAAACTTATTTTATGTATTTATGATTTC
This sequence comes from Seira musarum, assembly GCA_027743895.1. Taxonomy (NCBI): domain Eukaryota; kingdom Metazoa; phylum Arthropoda; class Collembola; order Entomobryomorpha; family Entomobryidae; genus Seira; species Seira musarum. The sequence goes on along the minus strand of JAHZMX010005951.1, from coordinate 16,036 downwards.
TTATGAAAGTATTCGAATAGTATTTGTGTATTTAATTTCTTTCGTATTCCGAGGTAAATAAATGACTTACGCTTTCAGAATGATTATAATCTTTCACATGTTTTTCACTGTAAGTCACGACCACGAGTCTTCTTCGAAAAAGTTTGTCAACTCGTTTGATCTGTCTTTTATACAAATATTTTTTAAAAAATAAAAATACTTACGACAGTAACTGATGCTTCCAACTGCTCTTCCATTTATTTCCACGAACTTGCTCGGCTTTTGATAGTTTTACTGATGATTCTTACATAACCCCATTAAAAATTTTATCACGTAGTGTATGTTCGCTGATAATACCACTTTGCTTAAACATTCACAGAAACTGACTAAAACAATGCTAAAATGATTTACCTGACAAAACTCTATGAACTTTCCAATTTATCATAAAATGGATGTGTAGGTTAATGGTTTTTTCACAATCTCTCTTTATTTAACATTAACATTTATTGTTCTATTTCTCTTGGGGAAATTCTACAAAATCAAGGTCAGCACTTGGACCAACATATGTATATTTTTATTATCGGAAGAGCGACGCCGCAACTTACTAGAAATAAAATAAGACATTATGCATGGTCCTTGTCCATAACCATCAAATATCTATAAATGTTTTGAAGCTAACATATTGGACGATTATGAAAAAACGGCAAAAAAGAACGGAACGCGCAAAACAGAGCAAAAAACTATACCTCTCTTATTTGCAATCATGTTAAACTACACTTTTTTTTTGAGATAAAGAAAGTAATTGAGCTAAGGTCGGAATGATTCTCGTATTTGTTCGAGCTCAAGGAAGGACTGCATGTCAACCTTAAATTATTACGACTTAGAGCCAGAGCAAGGGAGGGTTTTTATGCTGCATGTGTCCATGGTGACAATATCCTTTCCCGTAAACAAATAGGGTTACCCAAACCTCCAACACAACGATGGAAAATATGCATGTGTCACGAAAAAAATACGTATCAAACATGTAAAAATATTAATAACGTTACTGAGTTCCAAAGACTTGGACGACTGATAAACAGTGCATCAAAAACCATCAAAGAAACGGGACAATTCGGTGCAGTGTGTTTGGCAATTTACTTTCTATTAGAAGCTTGGTTGGTCCCTTCCATAACATCATACTGCAATCACTAAAAGCTTTTCTTTAAAGAATCATAACTAGAGTGAAAAAAATGCTAAAATTTTTACATTCATTGGTTGACTAATTGCGTTGTAATTTAAATGCATCTGTAAAAATACTTTCTGTAAAATTTCTAAAAACTTTGTTTAATTGTGGTTTAGCTTACACCTACTACATTCTCAACCTCAACCTGAGTATTTTCAGAATGGTAAGATGATTCAAAAATTGATGTCTACTAGAACAATACCGTTATTTAAAAGATATACTTTTCCTTTGAATGTTGATCAGGGTCTACTTTCACTGCTAAGAAAGTTAGCAGTGCATACTTCCGCTAACAGCGGGGTGGCTCAATTTCGAATTTTATTACTTGGGTACGCAATTTGAAAATTCTCAATAAATAAACATCACAGATCAATATGCAATAACGGAGTTAAAAAGTTTAAGTAATATATGATAGCTTGGATAATGCTGGGAAGACGACATTGTTGAAAATGTTGGCGAATGAGACGGATGATCACATGAAAACGAGTCCTACGCGTGGGTTTAATGTGAAAACTGTGCAAACCGAAGGAGGCTTCCGACTGAACGTGTGGGACGTTGGAGGGCAAAGGAATATTCGTCCATACTGGACAAACTATCTGGAGAATGCAGATGCTCTAGTAATTACTTTAAAGTTGAATTACATACTTATCGTTAGTTAATCCGCAAGCAAAATAAGGCCAAAAGAACGAATTGTTATCGATTTATTTATTTGATATTGTTTTTTGTTTTCCAGATATACGTAATAGATAGTGCGGATCGGAAGAGACTTGCTGAATCTGGAGAAATATTATTTGACCTGTTGGAAGACGAGAAAATGGCAGGTGTGCCTTTGATTGTTTTTGCAAATAAGCAAGATTTAGCTGATGCAGCCTCAACGGCTGACATTGCCAGAACCCTTAACTTGCACACAGTTAGGGACAGAGCGTGGCAAATTCAGGGATGTTCCGCAGCAACTGGAGAAGGAGTTAGGGTAAGCAAAGTATACTTATACCGGATGTTATAAAATTCAATCATTAGACTATATATTCTTGTACTCAAAACTAACATTGTATCTAACTTTAATGTTTTCAGGAGGGAGTCGAGTGGGTTTTAAAAGCTATTAGAAAAAAGTAACGCACATTTCAAAACGATTCCCCAAAATATATACTTAAAACGGTATCCTGAAAGTGAAACTAAAAGAAAAAGTCGAAGTACGGCTATTCCAATATTTTTCAGTTAAGTACATAGTCTACGAAATAGGTATCAGGAATAAACTTAGAGTCGAATTGAATGAACATCATATATATCTTTGTCTATATTACTCATACTTCAGAAGGAATCCAAATTCAGAAAAATTTATACATTTCTCGCACATGGCATGACATATTCAAGGCAATATACTTAAAATACTTTACATTATTTACTTTACACGTCTTCTCCTGTTTTGATGTAAATGTTACTTAATTTATGGAAAAACTCCTGCAAAATATTTTACGAGGAAATGGTCTATCTGGCGATATTTTCTTAACCCTATAACGCCTTAACACTTTTAATTACTGCTGAACAATAAGCTTTCTATTATATTGTCCCTTTTTTCATATAAGTATGTATCTTATGAAATGGTCTAGAGTTTGTCTGTCGTATATTTTGATCTGCTCTTGCAAATTTAAATAAAATTTATGAATTTAACTCATTATTGATGATTGATGATACTAAAACATACTTCTTAAATAGATGAGAGATTTGCAGTATTAAAGTCGATTCAAAACCTTAACAATTATGATTATGAATATACAATATAGCGCATTATAAGTATGTTGAATTATTTAATGCCTGTTTGTTTGGAACATTTACAAAAAATGTTCGACTTTAACAATATAGTGAAATTTCTGTTAACCATTGGTTTTGCTTAATACCTTGAAAATCTTAATGTAAATTCGAAAAATAAAAACGGAAAGTAATGTGGATACATAATACTACATTTAATTAAGTTGAATGTTTCGAACAGAATTTGGAAATGCAGATTGTGCGTATGTATATGAAACCTGATAGTAAAATTGTAGAGTACTTAGAGTATTCCACTGTCTTGTAAAAAAAACTTCCTTCAGGCGAAGGGCTAAATAGTCACCATAACTGTATAAACTCATTTAAAAAATATTCATTGAAAGATTTAGAGTATAACATAGAAAGAAACATAAAAAAACTTTTGCTTTCCGTGAATTTAATTTATACATCCGAATTCTGATATTCCTCCATTCATTTAAGGGATATAAATGCAAACGAAAAATGGAATTAAACAAGATAGCACCAGCTTGCTTATTCATGTGCTATATACCAAAATATGCATTGAACTGATTCAAATTAAACTGTTGAAATTCATTTTCTGATTCTGATTGATTCTGATTTCAATTTCGGCGAACATTCCAAAGGTGATCAATCACGAGATGTGCAATTATACAATTTTAAAATGAAATGCCAACGGAATTATGAGAAAACAATATGCAAGTGTAGCAAAAGTAAAATATTATTTTCACATGTGCATAAGACGATGCTCATGCAAGCATTTTATTAATTACGAAATCCTTTCCCATACCACGAAATCCTTGTGAAATCTAAAAGAAAGACCCAGCATGAATGAAGAAGCAGTGATATTTTGTAATTCAATGACTATGCATATGTGAAGCTAAAATATATGTAGTTGTATAGAAATCGAACTCTCCAGGGGTTTCCAACTGACGCAACTACCTATTTTTGTTTATGTTTGCACGTACACACCTGTGTACAGGTACCAAAAATAATGTCTGTACATCTTCGAAACTTCTCAAATGACACGAGCTATCCGTAGGTTGAATGGTTGGGTCAAAGTCCAGTGTAAATCAGAATCCATGTAAACGGAAGTAACAAAAACAACTAATAATATTCTTCAGTAAATCGGTTGCTGAAGGAAGGAAGTGGTGGTAATAGTTCATACTCCTTGCCATGCACTTCCTCTTTCTTGACACACAAGCATTTCATGATGCAGTAAGGCAAACCGGCATGCGAGTAAGTTGTTGTCGTCTCTTCCTCCTTATCCATTCAAGAACATGCACACACAGCTATCGAAAACACAAGTGGCAATATCAATAAAAAAATTCCATCATCGATGAGTCTCAAGTACGTCAGTCAGTCCTTTCAAGATTTTGCTAAACGATAATGGAAAATTTCATGCATTTTAGTTGCTATTTTGCAGATGTGCACACGAGAATTTACAGGAAGATATCCTTGAAGAGGCTTGATCTGCTGTAAATTCATTTCATAGGCATGAAATGTCGTCACATCACACTAATCGTCTTCCACAGAAAGAAAATATTCTCTACCTATATTGCTTCAGACAACCAATCCGATTTATTTATACTTTCATTCCCTAGTAGTACGTTTTTCTCGAACGTCATTATCTGCATTTACTAATGAGTCGACAAAAATTGCCCTCATCCATTTTCTGTTCGTCCAGCGATTTTCCTTTTGTGCTATCCAATCATTTTTATTTCTTTTCTACCTGCTCTGTCATTACTTCGTATTTTTCGAATTCCGTTTCCAAACCGCCTATTTTTCGCAATTATTATCATGATTTTTATTTAATCAAACCCAAGCGTGCGTGCGCTGATGATAGGCATTACCACTATCACTAGACACTACATCACATTTTGCTAAAGCTCAGAAAAGTGTAAGGATATCTATTGATGGAATCCGAGTAGACAAAGTAATGATATGATGAAAGGAAATGCTGCGAATGGAACTTTTTTTTTTCTAATGGTTGAGGAGATGGCGATGATGAATTTATATTAATGAAATCCAGGATTTTTGTTACTTCGGATCGAAATATGAGAGAGAGAGAAAAAAATTATGACATGATTGTTGCCACAGGCAAAAACTGGTAACTATGTAGATCTATTAAGTATGCCTAGCCGAATACCTGAAAGATGGATTTCATTCAATGGGAACTTGTGCAGAACAGAACGAAAATGATTATTACGTGATCAAAATTGTATGTTTGGAATGGAAAAGCTGCGGATTTATTGCTCCCAAAATACATGTCCATGAAAATGCAGAGACCAGGTTTCAGACTGGTTAATATGTAGATTCTTTGAAATTTCCCATTGAAGCAAAACATGGTTAAACCTTTAACATCAATCCGCCGGCTAGATCTGTTTTCAGACTGATGGAGTTTGAATTTGATTCCGACTTTTAAAAAACCTTAAAATAATTTGAATGTTCTAATGCCATTGTCCATAAATTCAAACAAACCAATTCACATACCTACTTCTGTTATGATTTAATAGTGGTAGATAAATGAATTTTCTTATTCGTGCAGCTATTAACAGAAATAAAGTTTGTGGCTTTACTTTTAGTATTTCACATTAACAACGCTAGGTAGGAACTATCTATTATCAAAAGAAATGCAGGCATAGATTGAACATTGAAGTTATTGCGTAATGCTCATGCTCAAACAATATTTATTTATGCTTTGCCTTACTTATAGCAGGTTTAATTATCTTAATTGTAATAGTTGAAATAAATTTCGCATTACATTGCATAATCTCAAATGCTAACAAAACTGCAATAGACAGATGAGGATTTCATAGCTCAATCATTCGTTAAAAATAAGAACTTTTATTTGATTTTCATACTGTGTAGACGCTTCTGCAACATGAAGGTATATTCATGAACATAATTGCTAAATAAATAAAATAATGACTGACTGCAAAATGTTTTAAGTTTTAGTTATATTGTGCATCAATTAAACCATAACAATTTTATATGCAGATACAGCGCAAAAGGTCGCGTCGAAGTAATTTACAATTGTCACAGGGCGTGAATACGTTCGCTTAAATACACTTCCTGCGTAGGTGTTTTTATGTATGAGCAAGTCATTGTTTCTCCCATTTCTCCTTTGAGTACTTTCATCTGGGCACTTTCACTCATCTTAATTAGATTTTTACAGAATGTATCAATGTATGTTTGAGCATGTATGCCAAAGATGGTGATGGTGAGTTGAATTGGTCGAATAGGGGAAAGCTTCGTTGTATGTATGTACTTCACCTCACCGATGTCAAAATATAGACTTTCAAAATTTAGGACTGGATTTCTGTAATAGCTCTTTTGGGGAATTTTCAGACACGAATTAACCATTCGATTTCGATTCGATTATGCAACATTTTTCATCTTGCCCCAAAAATAGAAAAAATGCAAGTAGTAATAAATTGAAACTGGATTTGAGGAAAAATACATAAAACAGCGAAGAGTCTATAACGTATGTATTTGTTTCCAAATTCACCCGGTTGACACCATGCTTCACTTGATAACAGGAAGGAAGTAAACTATAATAATAATAATAATCAATTTCCATTCTACTCGTCCAGTTCATCAATCAATATAACTACATAGTATGATTCATGTAAATCAAGCAAAGATGTAATTCGCTATCTATTATTTTCCCACCTTCAAATCCACTCATAACTGGTGCAGTCACAGTTATACATGGAACACACGTGTAATGACATGTGTACTATACGCACACAAACTGTAAATTCCGACATTGTCATCCCTTGGATCTGACTCATCGTTACAAACAACCATGGCCCATGGTTACTATAAAATCCTTTTGTTGTTTCCTCATTTATACCGTCATCATCTTAATGTTCTTAACTTATCCATCCACCTCAAACGACAAATCTGAATTGCAGCAGAAGCTATCATATCATCATTCATCACTACCACCACCACAACAAATTCGCATGCAAAAGCCAGATCAGATTTTTTGCAAAAAAAGTGGCTTACAAGAGCTTAAAAAGTAAACAAAAGCGAAGACAAGAACAATCGACGACAGCAGGACCTTCGTATATTTTCCAAAAAAAAGAGAAAAAAACGAGATTTCCTATTTTACCAACGAGCAACGAATGAGTATGAATTGCATCGCATTACCACACATCGTATTTCATCAGCTTACTAGATCACATCACATTGCATTGCATTCTTTTACAAAAAATACTATGCTCAAATGTTCACAGTAAGTAGAAGTAAGCTGTGGTGAATGAGTAAGTGACTGAACTGAACAGAGGAGAATGCATGCATGTAAGGAACATATTGCGCATATTATCCGTTGATTTAAAAAAAACATCTAGCACAACAACATCAGTGAATTATAAGATGAGGCATACCATTTCATACGTTAAAAATGAATCAAGAAATCCCATTTAATAAGAATGCTCTTTTCGCTGCGCTTGGACTGGCTGATAAAGAGACTTTAAAAAAGTAAACCATACCAAAGTTAGTGAATGTGATGTGATCATACTCTAGTGCTTTAGTGACGTCCCATACAACCACACGTACATTTTATTCACAAAATTATAATCACTTCTTCATTTAGGCTCATTAGCCGAACTATATGGGAACACATTCGCCCAACTTTAAAGATCTGTTGCGTCTCACAAACTCAAATGATGAATACTTAATAATAACTGCTATATACATGGTACCTAGACCTACAAAAAAAGCAGAACACCTTACTAAATGATGTGAGTGATGATCATGATTCATTCGATGTGTTGTGATTGGTGATGCAGTAGTAGTGATGATGATTCGTTTCTAAACGATTCACATGGTTAGTGTAAATAAAGAGAGCGTTCAGCTAAACATGATTTGTAATTCGGCAAAAAGTGTGAGAAATAGAGAGTTTTTTTTGGCTAGGAATGACGAAGAAAACTTTATTTTAGCGATTTTTTGGGGTAAAAATTTCAATATTGTCCTTAATAACATCTTCTAGTTGGATGGTTTAAAAGGAAATCAAGAAAAAATGTTTGCGTCGTCGTTGTCCGTTACTAAAATTTTAAGCGAAGAGCTGTGCTCGAGTAGAAGAAGAAGGATTCGAAGTTTAAAAGTTGTGAAGAAGAACATCTCTGAAATAGTGACAAAGTGCATGGAAGGGAAGTGAAAAAGTCTATAAAATTAACTAATTTGGCGAACAAATCAGGGATTGATATAAAAGACCCAACTGAAGACAAATAAGCTGTGGAGTTCAAATCAGACTTCATTTTCAGTACGTACACATTACATTTGTTTGTTCGACCTGGAAAGATTTTGGAGACTTATCCAGTAAAAAAAAACCTTTTCAAAATAAAAAAGGGGATAAAAGGAAAATTTAGTTAACCTGTTTCGAAATATTGATTTGTTTTCCTGCTGTCTGCGTCTGCGCGACAGAAATTTCTGAAAACTCATTAAATCTTTTAGTGCCAATTACTATTATAATAGTTATTATAGAGTTCCAACTGTCAATAAGTCAACGTTCAATTTAAAAAAAAACCTTGGACTGCTCGATCATGGAAGTGTGGGAAGTGCTGGTGATTTTTCTATTGACTGGGCCAGTGTCCATATTCGTCGTTACCGTTTATATACTATCAGCCTTAGGGAAATCACTAGGATTCAGAAGAAAATATGTGCAATTTTTGCTGTATATTTTTGAGGTATATATGCATACGTGCTACGTTAATTGATGCTCCTTTGCTATTTCGCATCGCAATTTAATTGAATGAGTTTTGATTGTTTGGCAGTATGGGAGGAAACGAATTGAACGAGCAACTCGAGAAAAGTATGCCAGTGATGAGGAAGACGAAGAAGAGGTCAGTAGCTCCAGAAACAGTATACCTGTTCCAAAGGTTTTGTCGAATGGGAATGTAATCATAGTACCAGATGAGGTTTTAAACAATGAAGTGGAACTGAAGAGCCTGCATCAGTTATCATTGAAATCTTCAAATGATGTATGGAATCAACAAAATTACCTTGTATATTGACGTTATATTCCTGACAATAAAAAAAGTCACTTTATTAATCTCAATTTTAATTTCCAGGACCTTACGGACATAGACACTTTTGAGCAATGCAAGTCTGACTTTGAGCTCTCCGACATTTTTCACTTTGTGAAAAACGGAATTGAGGCCATTGTGGAAGATCAGGTTACACAGCGGTTTGTCGCCGAAGAACTTAAAGTAAAATTTCTTTTTAAAACTCCTGTGTATAAATAGTCTCGTTTTAAAACTGCAAAGGTCCTCTAATCTCAGCTAATTTTGTTTGGTTTAGTCGTGGAATCTGTTGACGAGAACTAACAGGCACTACGAATTTATTTCTTGGCGTCTGACGATTATTTGGCTGGTGGGATTTTTTATACGATACTTCATAATGCTTCCTTTCCGTGTTACCATTTGTTTCTTGGGGGTAAGTTTTCTTGTTTTATTGTACAAGTTTTGTTCATTTTAATTAAGGATACTTTCATGTTAGTTTTAGTATGCAATTTATTTTTTTACAATGACGAAATAGTAGATCTTTAAAAGTTAGCGACGTTAGTTAAGAAAAGCCAGAAATCATGTATATATATTGAATGATTTTACGTATACGCATCGTTTGTAGACTTTGACTTTGACAACAATGACGTTCTTTATTGGACTCTTGCCGGAGAATGAAAAGAAAAGAAGGCTCAACAATTGGGCATCCAAGTTTTGCTTTCGACTTTTGTCAAGGGCTTTCTCCGCCATTATAACATATCATTGTGTACATAATAAGCCTGTTACGAATGGGATATGTGTTGCAAATCATACATCACCAATTGATGTCGGAATCCTGGCATGCGAATCTACTTTTGCACTGGTTAGCGACGTGTGCCAAAGACTTCTGTATACCTTTATGATTTTTGTTGTTTGGATTGATCGTGACAGTTTGTTTTTACCGGTTTCTCCGTGACTTGACTGATACGTACTAATACAAACCCTGTATATAAGAAAAAACAGTGTAGCTGGAACAATAATATAATTCTGTATTTAAAAAAAAATGATGTGTTTTTGTGGTTTGCCCTTGCTTTTGAAAGGTTGTGTTTCTTACAATGGCCACAGCTCTAGTTGGCTCCATACCTAAAAGATATGGTTCTGTCAGACGGCGATTGTATAATCTTGTTTCCCTTCAAGCGTTTGAAGTCTTTTCGTGGTCCATTTCCGCCGTTATTACCCATCATGATTACGAAAATCGACCTGGAGGTTTGCCCGTACTAAAAATTTAAATAATAATTTTTGCTTTCTCCCTGCCGCTTTGATGCCCCTAAAAATGCAACATTTCATATCACCAGGTGCAATCGTTGATGAATCTGGATCTATTGTGAGGGGATTTGAAGGAGGAGGTGGTATTTGTGTAGCTAATCATACCTCTCCCATTGACGTTGTCGTATTAGCTGTTGATAACTGCTATGATATGGTAATGCTATGAGCCTGACATTGAGGTTGTAGTTTGTCCTTTTCGTTCTTATAGATTTTTTTTTTACCATGAGTTGTGCAGTTTTACTTATTTTTCCTCACCCGTTTAAGTATATTGCTTCAAATTTCGTTCCTCTCAGAATTCAATTCAAATTCAAATCTGCCTTACATATGTTTTTAGATTGGACAACGTCACGGTGGATTTCTTGGGATACTACAGCGAGCTCTAGCAAGAGCATCTTCACATATATGGTTTGAAAGGTCTGAGATGAAAGATAGGGAGGCCGTTGCTAGAAGGTTAGAGTTTCTTAAATTAAGTATTTTTGGTAGTTGGAATTCGTTGTACTAATAGATCAAGCTCTTAATTTGTTTGTAGACTGAAAGAACATGTCGAAGACAAGACCAAGCTACCAATTTTAATCTTTCCCGAAGGAACTTGTATTAACAATAGTGCCGTCATGCAGTTTAAAAAAGGATCTTTCGAAGTTGGCGGTGTCATTTATCCAGTGGCTATTAAAGTATTTATTTCTAGCCTTATTCAGTTTATTTATTCTCTTTCAAAGCACCTAAAAACTGACAATGGAATACTTAAATGACATTCTTCTATCTCTTTTTAGTATGACGCAAGGTTTGGAGACCCATTCTGGGATTCCAGCAAATACTCTATGCTACAATATCTGTACATGATGATGACATCATGGGCTATTGTTTGTGATGTGTGGTATCTTCCTCCCATGACTCGTAAGCAGGGAGAAACTGCAGTGGACTTTGCGAACAGGGTATGATTATTTCGTACTTGAAAGTTTATCCTGGGTTTTAATACTACACAATTGAAATCGATTTGTCTCGATGATACTGTATCTGTTGAACTGATTTCTTTTTTTTTTGCAGGTGAAATCATTAATTGCGAGAAAGGGTGGTCTAGTAGACTTGGACTGGGATGGTCAGTTAAAAAGAACGCCAGCGAAGAAAGAGTGGATGGAGCAGCAGCAATTAGAATACTCAAAAAAATTCGTGAATGCTTCGCCGAGACATATTGTCTCAGCAGTGGAGACAAATTCGAGTAGCGATAATCCTAATCCAAGTACTTAAAACATTAACGTTTATTTTAGCCCATAAAGTGTAGTAAAATCAAATGACTGACTGTTTAGTAGCTGAAAAATAGCGTGTTAAGTGTACTACCTTCCATAAACCGGTATTAATGCCTCTTTCATTCACGTAGTCTACATGATATTTAATTTATTACTTTTAAACGTTTATGGTTGTTTAAGTTAGTCAAGTACTATTGAATTATTTTATAAGCTCGTAGAAGCCGTTAATTCCTCTTGATGAACTTAATAATTATTTTTAAATTTAGCTTTAAGCTGTTATAATATTTGCTCTTAAATAATACTTGTATGTATTCAATGAGGGGGGAAGCAAAAAAATTACTTGAATTTAGTTTTCTATTTTTGAGCTGTACACAAATTTTCAGAAACGCCACTGCACTACACGAGTCAGTGATTTCAAAACTACCATTAGTTTATAATGCATTACTTAACTTTTATCTTTTATTCTCAAATGTCATGAATAGGAATCAGAGTTGGTGTTGGTCCGGACTAGTGACGTCAGGCGACCCTTTCACACAATTTGGCCTTTAATCATTTCGTGGTACACACGGACAACCTTTGGAATGCGGAATGAGCATGAGCGGCTTCATGTCATAATGTAATAGGAATAGCGTATTTTTATTCAGTACCTACTAACAATGTAATTCAGTAATGCAAACACTTGTAACTCAAATATTTTATTAAAGTTAGTATTTTTATGTTGTAGATTATGAATTCACGATATGTGAAGGTTAGTGGAATCAAATCAAAAACAGTTACAAGTATCATTGTTCAAAAATGTTACAGAGTCAATGTTGAAAACAAGGAACATATTTGTGGATACCACACAAACGTAGTAATGTTTAGCCGTATTTAATAACAATAATAATTTCTGGTCCATTAAGAGTATTTTGCGACGAAGTATTTAAGAATTTGGTAGAAGCGAAATATTATAGGATTCTTGTATCCGTAAGCATTTACCCTACATGCATGGTCCATCCTTTTACATTAGTCGAATTAAGCCACGGATCAAATATTTAACTAATTACTAGAGTCACTCTTTTTCAATGATGATATCGCAATTTTAAATAAACATCCCTTGAGTAAGCTTGTGCGTATATGTTTATCATACCTTCCTATTTACGGTTTTGAAGTTGACTGAAGCGAAAGTATTCTAATTATTAAGAATTTATTTTGATTTAGCGAAGATGCTATGCTAACTTGTAAGGTTGAATCTAGCAGGGATGTTAGGTAATTGACATTATAATGCTTGATTCTGAGTTTTAAAAAAAACTGTACATCTCACTTGATTTATATGAGATCTGAAGAAAAGAAAGCACACACTGTTTTAGATAAGTTTCACATAACTAGGCAGATCCCTGTTGATGGTGTATTAAATTTCTTTAAAAGTATTTTACATGTATTTTAAACTATTTTTTGCTTGTTCGTCTGTTTTTATATCAAAGTACAATTTACTCGATCTTTTTATTTGTTAGATGTGTAGGTTGTACCTCAAATGGGAGTAACGGACGTAGTCAGCTTGTTAACCGTCAGATTAATATGGTTATCGGAAAATTGGGAAATAGAAGATTCAAAGATTAGCTAGCCGGATGTAGTAACCCTTCTTTAATATTGAAATGTTTATAAAAGGATTTATATTATTATTGTACTATTGTACAGAGGCAGGAATGCGGACAGTGCAGAGGTTTCTTCAATGTCATGACTGTGAAGTAATCTGTGATGATAATTGATAGTAAAAAGACGGACAAAGGCTACTACTGCAAGGGAGGGACTTTATGTTCTTTACTTTGTTGCCCCTTTTGTCCCTAGGAAAGTTCTACGACACGAAATAATCATGTTTTTGCAGCAGCCATTTCATACCGTTTTGGACAATCCGTTGCACAACGAACAGAGTTCTATTTAGTGACCGATCGACTGATATAGTGTACATGTTTTTCCGATGAAGGACCGTCAAGAGGTTGATAAAAATGCTACCGATTATCTCAGTTTAATATATACATAATTCAATTGTTTATTTGAAAAAGCGAAATCTATTTAGTGCCTATTTGCATCAAGTATCCAGTGCATTAAGTGACCTTTACTCATTATCAGCGTTGGCTTCAAAAGAATAAAAAAGGTTAAAGCAAGTAGCCTGAATTAAATTATTTTAATTTTAAACCATCAAATCAATGTTCATTGGAAAATATTGCGAAAGTTAAAACCTTATTTAAACTTTGGAAAAGCATGAAAATATACGTGTGTTTAGATTTTGTAATATTTACCCATGTCCAATTTACTTTGTTTTGTACTAGCCAAGTAAGTGAAGGGGCGAAATAATAACGATTACCTAGCCAAAGTATGGAATTGCTTGTTGATTTTCAAAGGTTCATTTATTTCTAATACAACTACAGGAAAATTGCAAGCTAAACATTTGCAATACGATATTTATGCAAATCTTGCTAGTCTCATCCACCTACTTTCATGTTCATCTTGACCTGCATGTCAGGAGTCAGAAGTCTCTTCATAATAAGTTTGCGGATTACCCCATAAAGCCCATATGATTTATGAATTGAATTACTTCCAAGCGCTACCACAACTTTCTGAAAGTCAATAAAGTAGCGTTATTTTGCATTCGATCGAGACTTAAGGAGTGAGAAAGTTTTTCCACAATAGTGGATTACGTACTCTCAAATATAATCTGCAATCAACAATAATCGTTAATTTTCAGTGTTGGACACAAGTTTCCACTCGCTTCTGTTTTGATTTGACCCAGGCGACTTGTCGAGGCGACTTTTGTATAGGTAAGTAATTAATTAATTTTAATCCCAAAAATTATGTTTGCAAGTAGTATAGAAAATATCAGACATTTACTGTCAGTGTTCGGCTTTTTCTATTTTGCATTGAAAAGAAATATCCGTTCTTTTTGGACATCTAAATCTTCCTATGTATCCCTTTTAGTTGGACTGCAGTTGTTAGCTTATGTTCTCCCACTCTCATTTTTGCAATTTTGCATGCATATTATGCAAACTTTGCATTGAATCTTTGAAGTTTCAACGACATTATTATTATTTTAAAAGTATAGAGTCGGTGGAATGGAATGCAGAGTGAGAAATCCTTGTTTGACTTCCTGTGCCCCTATTATGGCCTCTGCCATGTGTTCCATCATGTGATTCCCATTAAAGTCAGTTTCACTTTGTCTTTCTTTGGTTGACGTTTTCATGATATAATTAAGAACACATACCTAGACATCTTTGATGCCTCAAAGAAAAATTCTTTCCTCGTGCATTCTTAAACGCTAAGTAAGGTATACATAATATGCATAATTTTCCGTTTTCCAATTTCTTCAAAGTTCAAACCCTTAATATAATGTGTCTCAGCTATTCTCGTTTTTGTACTTTTTATTGTACTGTTGTTGCTTTGCTGCAACATATACTTTTTCATTTCATATACATAAGTATTTTTATTGCAATATTGTACCTTGTACAAACGATCCGATCATCCTCTCATCCTCATCAATTTTTAACCCTTTTATATCTTTCGCGGTAAGTGGATGAAATTGGATTGCAATTTGCAATTGGAACTAACTTTGAAACTTGAAACTACGCATAGTACGTACTACGACGTATTTACATTGCATTTCTACTATATAAGAGTCATTGGTCATGGTCCGTCTGTCTATCTGGTCCGTCCAAAAAACTACCGCCACTGCGGAAAACAATTGAAGTTAAAACATCGTACGTAAAAAATAGCAATTCATAACTGTCAAGATAAGAAGTTCCTTTGCCAATTTTGGCAATTCCTCTTTGGTTTAAATTGTATGCATTAAAGCCGATTTCTTACAGACACAGGATGTCAAAATGACAACTTTGGCGTTACAAAAATACAAGCTTTGGAATCCAATATATTTTGGAAATGGAGAGGTATAAAATTGAAATTCCTTGTTTGCTCTCACTTTAGAACTTGTACTATGAACTGAATTCATGCTTTACGTTTTCTCGAGATTAATTACAAATTAGTAAAAGTTCTTCAGGAAACCTTTTTAATGCAAAGTACCTTGATTAGCCACATATAAATGAAAAATGTTTTCGTTACTTTCATTGGAATTTTGGGGTTCATTTTTGACTGACATTAAAATCGGTGTTTCGGATTTGGTTGGATCAGAGGTTTAATATCCTAGGACCGAAGACTTGTATGCTTTCCAATGGCAAAGAGCTGCGCTTAGCACATTGGGCTAAATTGTGGGGTTATGGTCATGCTATGCTAAATTGGGAATTACTAACGCAAGTCAAATATCCCGCGTGCGTGCTTATGGGAATATTATTGCGAAGTAACTTGGCCAAACTAGTCATAATAATATAAACTCCTTTAGGTGCTAAATACCCACACTGAATCAATTGAATATTTATTACGTAGCTGAGCTTGCGAAGCTAGTATTGAGAATGATGTGACCGTCTGTCCGTCTGTCTGTCTGTCCGTGCACGCGATAACTTTCGAAAGAG
>JAHZMX010005950.1:0-13675 GCA_027743895.1 Seira musarum | reverse complement strand
TCACAGAAAAGGAATTCTTAGAAGTAGAAATGAATTTTTGGATACTTGGATAGTACTTCAAAAACAGTGCATCGATAAATTAAATCATACGAAACATGATAAGCAACTTTGCTAATTTTGAATTTCCGGCTAATGATAAGTCAAAACGTTAATTGCGTTTTTTTAAATTGATGAAGATTGCCGACTAACCAAATAGTTATCTCTTGTTCATCATCATTTCATTCAGCTCAGCTCGCATCAGCGGCAAAGCAATATCAATGCAATGTTACCTCTCTCGTCAGTCTCGTCTCGTTTCTTTGTACACAAACCGTTCTTTTCACTATAGCAAGCATGATTCCACTAGTTTGCCATCAATAGATCCCCGAGTGTGCGACTCAAGCGGCAATTTTAACAAAGAACTGGCATGTCAGTAGACCACAAGTCATATAGCATCTCATAAACAGCGTACAGCCTGTTGTAAAATAGAATTGTCTGTGGGCTTCAGAAATATTATTATTTAAATAATTAAATTAATTAACTTTACATCCCAGTGACTAGGAAGAAACATGGCTCCGGTAAGTTTGTAAAAAGAAATTCTATAACAGGACGTTATATTTGCATTATGTATTTCGGTATTTATTGAATTGAGATTTGGCATGCGTATTACCAATGTAACTTTTTTTAATTTGTAGGTCATTGAAAGGAAGAAGCCTGGAAGCTCTAAGGCTCCTGCTCCAGCACCAAGTGCTGCCAAATCTTCAGCTGCACCTGCATCCAAAAAGGAAAATAAGGCACCAGCTAAGTCTACAAAGGGCCCAGCTCCTCCTATTCCTAAGCCTCAGGCACCACCCAGTGCTTCTGCTCCTCCAAAAAAAGCTGCAGCAGAACCTGCAAAAGCTCCAGCCGCACCTGCAGCTGCGCCAGCAGCAGCAAAAGCACCGAAAAAGAAGACTAAGCCTTCGGCAAGTGCCGCAGCAGCCAAGAAGAAGACCGTGTTGAAAGGAAAGGGTGCCGTTGTTGGGGGAAAGAAGAAGAAAATCTCGCAACGCTTCATTATTGATTGCACACTTCCCTCCGAAGATCAACTTTTCAATTGCGTCGACTTTGTAAGTTTTTGACTAATCGATAAACATAAACATACTTCTATCATGACTTAATTTAATGAGCACGTGCTCCCTGAGCAGTCTAGAAGGGAATGAATTTATTTGTAAAAGTTAGTTGATGCAAAGATTGGACAATGATGGAGCATGTTTTACTCTGATTTATCAGTGTGGAGGATGAATTATGAAACGAAGAATAGTTATTCCGAGCGAGATGCCCGCATGAAATTGTGGTGAAATATATGTATCACCTTCGGTTTCTGCCCTCGCTCACATGAATTTGTCATTTACAGATTAGGGCTATCTTCCCTAATTCTGACATTAGTAATGTGAGTGTTTTTCGTCCGTTTCTCTAATCTAGGAAAAGTTTTTGAGGGAAAGAATCAAAGTCAATGGAAAGACTAGCAATTTTGGAGGCTCTGTGACCATTGAGAGAGGTGACAAAAACTCCAAAATCATCGTGAATTCTAGCATTCCATTTTCTAAAAGGTAAAGTAAATTCTTACCATTTCTAAAATTATAATATACTAGCGATGTTATGTTAATGTTGAGTTTATGTAGACCTGATGTTTTAGTTCTTGTTTCACTTTTTTATTCATTTGTTTTGCAGGTACTTGAAATACTTGACCAAGAAGTATTTGAAGAAGAATTTACTGAGAGACACCCTCCGTGTGATTGCAACTGGTCGGGATGTGTATGAATTAAGATATTTCCAGATTGGTAACGAAGCTGATGAAGAGGAAGAAGAAAATGAATAAAAAGTAATTGTTCTCTATTCATTCAATGGAACTCTCTAGTGTATACCTTGGCATTTTTTACCCTTTCAAACAAATGTTCTATGAATCATGCATTACTAATAGTTGTTCATCAGATTTCATGATTGCAAAAAACAAAAATTAGGAAACGATTCTTCTTGCATACTTTTAAAGGGAGAGAAACGCATTTATTCGATAGAAATGGAGGCAAGAGTTTACAAATAAGTACATACATATTCGACGGTGAATCTAAATTTGATTGTGATTCAAACGTAAAAACTACCACACCGGCTTCATGAATATGTTTTACGAATAATAGACAGGAAAACTATGAAAGTACATAATATGAAAAATATCTACAATTAATGCGATTCTTACCTACCTACACAAAAAAAAATCAAGTGAAGCCAAATCGTCTGAGTGAATAATTGATTATAGCAGTGCATTAATGCAGCACCAAGATGACAATTTCACCCCGCTTACAAGATTGCATTGATGATGAACTCATACAAACAAATCCCAGTAGGCAAGAATAGGAACCAACCTGTGCTTCAACTTTCAAATTACTTTTTGGCATACTTTTACCTTGAATTGATTGACAAAACAATTTGTTCTTCTAAACAGGATCACTCTTTTCTTTATACAGACCTCCATCATTAGTAGAGTAGGTGTTACAGACTAGATGTGCGTCTAACAATACATAGAGTACAATTATTCACGAAACAAAATATTTAAAAAAAAGATCGTACACACATTTACATTCGCATGATAAATAAATTGTTATTTGTATTTGTACGTAATGTTTTTCGAAATAAAAAAAGAAAGGAAAGCTATTATACTAGTTACTTACTGATTACATAAAGATTCAAATGACGTCAATCTTAATCACAATAAAATTGGATTTATAACTTACGACAATTTATAACTTCCGAGCATCATGCATAAATTCTTATCAAAATTTATTTGTGTTGGTGGAAAGTGTGTTTTTAAATAAACATGTTGAGCATATCAGTGACACTGAATAAGACTCCTGATTGTTCTAGAAGAATTTCTTAAACCATTAAATACGTAATAAATTCATATAATTTTACATAGATCATGAGTACAATTGCAAAATTTAGCAATTTAGAATTCAAATGGTTTTGCAGTTAGGGATTCTGCAATTAGTGTCATTTATAATATATATTTATACATAGCAAGCTTAAATACAAATGCTTCCTTATCTCGTTAAAATTTAAATATGTGCGTGAAAATTTTTGTCATTTTCCGACTTAATAATTATCCATAAAATTTTTGCAATTTATACAATTGGTAACCTGAAATTAAAGTCTATTCTTAAATGCTGAATTTAAAAAAAAGTTTGGATTGAAAGAAAAGAGCTTCAAATATTTTTCTTCAATTAATCCTGTCCTTTCTAGTGAACTATACACTACAGAAGCGTAACAAACAATCTTCGGTTGGTCAATTTAGCTTGAAGGTTGTAAATTGTAAACAATATAATTGAATAGTGAGTTGGTAATTTTGCAAAACAAAATATAAATCTTATGATAACCCTCGCACGTTAGGTTTAGCTATTTTTATTTTTTTAGGAATCTTATTTTAGGTATTCAATTAAATGTAATGACGAAATGTATACTAATTTGTTTAAAGTCTGCACAGCACCTTCTTTGTCTTAAATACGTGTAAGTGAGAGATTTCCACGTATCTTTCTAAGAAATCTTACTTTCTCTCTTCATTCTCCGTGCACATAAATAGGGGAGCCTTAAAAACAAAATGTTCTCCATTTGAGATGAAAAGTGCAAAAATGTGGGTAAATAAGATTGCATCAAAAGTGTCCATTCAAAAACAAGGAAAATTACTAATTGATTGCTTATTGGCTCACAGAAAAGGAATTCTTAGAAGTAGAAATGAATTTTTGGATACTTGTAACATTGCAAATTACAACAACTGAAGCATACATGATTACATTTTACGTCTGACAACTTTAAAGGAGTGTTGCATCAATATCACAATTTGGGATGAGTCAAATGCAGAGAATCATACACATTTATACCAAAGAATCCGGATACTTTTTATTCTTATCCTAGGATACTTTAACAATCAATTCTTAATCCTTCCTTTAAAATTTTGTATTGTAGGCTAAAGGGTGTAATATTTAATACCACCATCATCGTAAATTGAAAAGTATAATTTTAGTTAGAATCTTTAAAGTCACAATAGGACTTGTGACAATAAAATGTTTAAAATTGTATAGAACGCGATGACGAGAATAAAGTAGGGTGCCTGCGATACTTTTCTCCTTTTCTTCTCTGAAGCGAAAGGATTTTGTCGCAAAGCTTTTTTTTCATACATAAATTTAACATGGCTGAACTATAGCCATAAAACTTGTATCTGAAGTTGTCCTTAATGCGGCTGTATAGAAGTTGTAGTTGTACCATTGCAACGCTTTCCCCTCTAAGCATTTTTCCTGTTGAAACAAAGAAAATAGGATTTCTTAGTCGATATAACATTTAATCATATTATTAGAAGAACGAGGGCGTCATTCTTTTTATCTCTATGCATATAATCTTACGGGTGTGGATTCCCAAGGAATGGTGCAAGAATATCGATTGGAATCGGAAAGATGATGGTAGAATTCTTTTCCGCTGAGATAGTGTTCAACGTCTGGAGATATCTCAGTTGAAGAGCTAAGCGTACAAGTAAAAATGAAAATCAAATTATAAATTTAAAACCTGAGCCTAAACGAGCCTGAGCCGATTACCTAATAAATCAAAATTATTAATTGCGTTTTAGGTAGACACATCATGTCTTTGGATGTTTTATCACGTTTAACATATTGTTACACAAACACAGTTATTTTCGACATTTTTTTGGCTAAATGTTTCACTATTTGAAGGTTTTCCAACCTTTTAGATAGTATGATCTAGACTATGAAATACCTATGTAATCAGCTTTGTGTGCAATTGGAGAAGTTATAAGAAATACATGTTGTATATGCAGAATTTACCTGCTGGTGATTCGATCATGACATCGCTAGCTTCCTTCAAAGCGCGAGATGCCTTCATCTCACCCTCAGCTGCAATAACTTTAGCACGAGCCTCGCGTGCAGCCTCAGCCTCGGCAGCCATGGCTCTTTGAAGTTGCACTGGGAGTCGAACATCCTTGCTGTAAAATGCCAAAGGATCAAAGTAGTGATTAAGTTTACATTTTTTTGTTCTTCACAGACTTGTCTTCCATTCACCATCCAGAAATTGGTTTTGCAACTTAACAAATGCGCAAATTTCAATAACCGCGGGTGTATGATATATTCAACTTTGATCAAACTCTAAACCACAGACCACTACTGCAAAAGTCCATAGAATTTTATACACTATGAAAATCCCTTAAGACGCTAGTGTGTACTAATAGTATTCCACTGCTGTTTGTATTGCGGCAAAATAAATTTTTAAATGAGGTCTGTTCCCGAAAAATATATATGGTTCATTTTCATTGTGCATATAAATACTTTATTTTTCGTGTTAGAGACACCATCAGATACGAATGAAAAGAAAGCAAAGTAGTTTTAGAAGTCACCAGAAACAACGTATTTTTATTAGCATTTGTAACACGTAAAACAAGGAATATCATAACGAAAATGCTTTTGGTAAAACATGTTGACAAGCTAAGCCAAAGCGTGAAAGCAAAATACTTTAAAACATTTCACAAACATGAGTCTAAAAAGCGAAGCATAGAACATACATCTTAATTGTAAGTGAAAAGGACATATTCGAAAAAAGGCTTTTACCCTAACGTAGTCCCGTTACAATTGGAAATTTCATTTGCATTTTGCATTTGGGATATTAAAATACTAAGCACTTCAGAAATGTCTTGAACAAGTATCGCAGTTTTCCGCATTTATATAGGAATTCAAATTTAATTTTCACTTTTCTCAGTATGGGGCATATTGAGCCAAACTAAAAAATCTCGAGAATGGAACACCACGATCTCATGATTTGATTATGCTGCTGACTTGCTTGTAAAAATATTTCAATTGGTAAAGTATGAAATCGAATTACATTTTAATGCTTTTGGAAAAGATTAAGCAGAAAGACTTGCTAGTGAAAATCTCGAGACGGTAGGCTGTAGAAAGGCACATAAGTACTGAGAAAAACGACTTGACATTCAATGTTGGGTATGAGGTATGGTCAAACATACTTTCTTTAAAATGTTAGTTTCAAGCCAAACTTTGGAATTTGAGTAACACGTTAATGCATCTTAGTATTTTAAGCAACAAGTCTGAAAAAAATTATGGTTTTCGTCTTCAATCCGAAAGAATTCGAAAGGTGCAAGAAATACTGATCAATAAAAGCGTGAGTGATACATCCCGAGTTATGACAAATTGTTTGAAAATCTCGCGTTTGACACTTTCTCTGAGATGGCTTAGGTTGGAGGGAAAGATAATTTTTCCACTAAACACATAGTTTGAAATATTAAAATCGGGTATGGTCAAGTGATAAGGAATTGATGAGCGGCAGCAGTAACACAACTAGTTGAGCAACAAAGACACATATATCAGCGCATACATACGTTGATATGAACATTTAGTTACACTGGAACAACATACAAATTTTAGCGGAAAAGTTTCTGTTCATATGCAGTACATTTAGAGATTTGTTTTTTAAAAGAAAATTGAAGAATAATCACCTGTAATCAACTACGTTTGACACAGCTACAGTGGGATTATACACTCTGTAGTAGACCACGGCATCCACTTAAAATTACGAATATAGACTAGTATTAATTTCGACTGCATGAAACCAACAATTTCAATTGTTATTAAGAGGATATAGAAAAATGGAGACGGTACCTGCCACTGTTACGCTATCATGCGTTAAAATCTATAGGGAAAAATTTTGAAAGAAAAAACAAATAAGAGTCTGACAAAAAATTGTTGTTAAATTTATGTTGAATATCTGAAGGTACACGCTCAGTATACCCGCGTTGGACGTATTTCATATTCCAACGCTTGTGCTTATTATACGCTCGGGCAATGCAGGAGTGATAAATACCAGGAAAAGAAGGTATTGTTATCACAAAAGCAATTTGAAGTATTCGTTCATGTGTTCATCTTGAAGCAACACAGCAAAAAGTGCAAAAATTACCAAAGTTCATCCTTCACATGACACACGTCACTGAACCTGAACTTTGGATAGTTAAATCGTGCGTCGGGTTTTCCTTTCTCCGAAATTGAAAGGGAACTTCAAAAGAAAGTTTATCCATCTCCTGGTTTCTTCAACATGTTTGAAAGGGAGCCAAAATTTCAATACACAAATGAACATCATCATCTACTTCCTATAACGAACCAAAAAGTTTAAGCTCAAAGCTTACAAATTGTTTTCATGAATATGAAGTCTTTTTCATTTCAAAAGAATCCTCAGATAGCGTTTGATGTAGTAGTAATGTGGCCATGTATCACGAAAGAGCAACGGGCCAAGTAATAATGAACAGCAAGCACAAGTTTCAATTTGCAAAATTGATTTTTTAAATAGAAACTCAGAATCTCATATTTTTAGAAACCTTCAAAGGCACAAATAAAAGTTTCATAAAAGACCAGTTTAAGAAAATAGATACAGATTGACTCGTGAGCTAGAGAACACATGAACGAAGACTAAAGGATTGACGAGGGGTTGGAGGAAATCCGTCGATCGTTACAAATAGTCATCAATTCAATAACGTTTTCGTATTAATTGCGTTAATTTCATTTTTGTTACATTTATGTATTTGTTTGGAAATGATGATTTCTTGTAATACATTTTTACTTGTAATAGAGTCGTGCAATGCAGAAGCTCAACACTAATGAACATTACACTCACCATTTCAACTGGGAGAAGTATATTAAAATTGTGATAGGTGGCACGTTTACGTATTTTGCTAACGGCACGCATATCATGTTCAAAATTATATTAACATCCCCTCTGTCATTTCGTTCTTTCATGGAGGGTGACACGTTTATAGCATTTAAGAGTATTAATTAAGACAAAAATACATTACGGAGAAAAACTACAAAAAATAGAAAATTTTTACCGGTTCTATTCTCCACTACTTAAAAAGTTTTCCATTATTACATACTTACGTAAAATACGGTGACACAAGACAAGGTGGCAAAGGTGCATTCTGGTTTGCATCATAGCATTTTACTCGTTTATCTTGACATTTTATCAGATTACAATGCTTGGTAAATGAATAACAACTACACTATGGTCAAATGTATTCCTTTTCTTAAAAACATCAAAAACACGCAAAAGACAATGGACAAGTAATCGCCAAAGTAGAATACTTTCGGAAGGAGAGTTGTATGTAGTAACTCACTTTATTAAAATTTATTGATTATTGGCTACTGTATATCCAACATATATCATCGAGAATGAAGTTGTTTTTGTGGTGAAACCCATTGATATTTTATATTACCTACCTTTTCGTCTATTGGTGAATCTTGTTATAGATAAATGGCCATTTCTTTTAAAAACGATTGGACTACTTCTCGAGAGCTTCCGAAAATAATGTGATCACATTTTATGATTATGATGGGTGTCATGTCATAAATATATTTTGGGTACAATTTTACTAGTGTATTATATATGCCAAAATATAAACCGTTTAAAAATTAAATGGTGCGCAGGATACACGAAAATTCTTAACGCAACCACAAGTAGGTATGTACAACTAAAATTGATCTGATATCTGACTAAAACTAAATCGCACTAATGTTTCCCTATTCCTAGACCTATTTACATACTCAATCCTTACATCTCTTGTTTTGACTAAATAAAGTAGGTAATAGATTTTCCACTGACTAGCAGATTTTAGCAACATGAAAATTACGTTGCAGAATATAATTCTTTTTTCCCTCTCCCTTTCATCAAAATGGTAAGATCTGGCTAACCAGCTTTGTTAAATCAAACCAATACTTTCCTTAAATACCTAACTAATAACTATCAAGGTAACTATACAAATGCCAGAAATAAGGACGGCCAGCAAAAAAAACTTTACCAGTAAGTCTTGAAAGCATTTGATCCCTCAAATTCTGACACTTAATTCTTACGAAAGATAGGTATTTAATCACATTTCTGCGCTACCTGCATATCTCACCATAGGCATCATAGGGATGGGCTAATTGTTATTTGATGAATAATTGAGCTTTCACGTGAATGCTCTCTTACATTTGACATGTTTTTTGTATTAAGTATGCACAAATGGATAAGGAATTCAATTTCGTTAAACTATTCTCATCGCAATCTGGGGCATTATGACATAGCCTGGATAAATAAAATATTCCGCTGTAAATATTGTATTCATGTTTATTTTACGAATTTTGCGGCAAAATACACAATCCTCGATGGTTGACGGAAACAAAAACGTTGTTCGTTTCACCACAATATGCAATACTCCATCATTTTATACTTCAGAAATGGAAATGCAGGTCAGGTCAAACAACATCTTGTGACAATTTATTTAATCTGTATTCAAAGTTTTTGTAAATTTTCAATCTAGAATTGTTCACCTTTGACTTTACCACCTAAAAAGAACCAGAAATAGGTAGGTCAACTTATTGTACTTATAAGGCTCGACAATCAATGTGTTAGTTCCAAGATTAAAAAACGAACGCCTAAAAAAGAAGGGCTCGTAACGTTGAGCGTTAGTAGAAGGTTTTATTCAAGAGAAGATTATCATTGAATTATATTATGCGCGTAAAAAGAGCATAAATGGCAGCGGAACAGTAAAGATATTGTTTAAAAAATAGAATGATATGATGGCCGTATCGTTTTTATATACCTGTAATCTTCAACATTATTGGTGGCCATTATTGGATTACTAACGCGGTAGTATGCGATTGCGTCCACAGATACTGTGACGCTATCCCGTGATAAAACCTGATTGCAACAATAAAAAAGAAAAGCATATTGTTGTCATTTCATGAATGAATTATTTTTGTAATATTTCTTCTTCATTTTATACATTAAATGTTTGTTCATCAGCTAAACATCACCTCAAACTTTCGTGAACGTATTTCTATTTTGTATATCACATTTGTTCTTATGTACTTTATGGGGCCTACGCCTACACATCCAAACTTGAAATCAAAAATTCAATAAAGATTCAAAGGGAATTCAAAACTGGAATTGAATGGCAAAAAAACTGCTGAACGCATCGTTTTGAAATCATAGTATTTGTAAAGACACATTAGTGAGCGTAATAGACATGCATTTCATCGCAAACACTCTCATATTCAAAATAGCAATAAATTGAGGAATCATTTTTAAGGAAAGTCATTCACTCAACAATTTATCAAAGCATCCCTCCAATAGGGACATTGGGTTGGAGGATGCTTTTTCTTGATATAAAAAACAAAGTGCTGTGACTTGAACTCCAAAACTTTTAGAATACAATTTTCTGCTAATAAAGTCATGACAAGTGAGCACTTGAGCTCCAAAAACATACAAACATACATAGTTTAATGCAAGAATAAGAAGAAGAAAAGGCTTTCTTGTAGAAATATGACTCCAGTCTGATAACTACAGACGATGTCACCCGTTTTCATTCCATTATTTTCTAATTTCATTACTGTTAGTGGAACAAGCCATAACATGATCCTAATTAAAACAATGCATGGGTAAGTTAATTTCAATCATGTGTGGCATGCCAGCAACTCATTAGTTCCCGGTAACTCGTCCTAAGGAGAACCATATCACTCATCTTTCTCCGCTACTGAATTTCTTTTGTTTTCAGTCCAATGTAGTAGGATGGAAAAGACGGGATAGGGGTCCATTAAAGTATTTGTCACCACCCCGAATGTCAAAAAGATATCCAACATGACGATGAATGATAAGGGATAAACGAATGTCAATTTTAAAATCGGATTTTATTCAGCATACCTGACCACCTGGGCCAAAAGAACTTGAACGATACTCCACGCTCCAACGGTCAGGATTCTAACATGTGTATAAAGTGAGGGGTAAGCCGGGATAATAAAACACGAGGAACTTTTTTTCATTTATGCTTTTGACTTTCTAACAATTGATTGATGTACAATGTTTCAACAATATAAATTACTACATACACAAGAAACTTTCTAATGCCAGTATGTATATAAAAGCAAAGTATCGATAAATTCGAATTAAGGATTGCTTCCTAAAAAATAAAAGGTGGTTTCATTTCAGGCAGGGCAAGGACTACTTTTGAGTTCCAACTTCCATCCACATTCATCTCACATCCACTATATCTAACTGACTAAAACTATATAAATACATTTGGTACTGATTCCTCTCAAACGAATAATGTTGAAACAAAATAAACGCATGCTAGAGGCTACTCAAAACTAAGTCATGATTCATTTAATGTGTATCTTAATATACATAAATGATTCAAATACACGGCAAAACCAAGAAATATTCTTCAATAAATAATTTTGTCTAAGCCTGTCAAGTTCTTTACATTTATGCTTCTTATTTAGATCCAAATTTTCAATGTGTACCTAAGTGTGTCAGTAGAAATGGGAAAACTGTTCCTTATAAAAAAATAAAAACAAATCGTTGATCTCGTTATTTAACAAGGCAGCTAATTTTTACTGTTCAAATATTTTAAACACTTTTCTGTCAATTTTGCTTTTCAACATGTATCTGAGAAGAAATGCGTTTAAAGTTACTTTTCTTTACTTCTTGCCAACTTGTCGTTGATTGACACAACAAGGTAATATAGTAATGGTCTCAACCCGCCCCCATTTTAAAAATCCTGAGTAGAAATTCTGTATTTAGCATATCCTAAGTTTTCTGTAAGAAACGTTGAAACTCCTGTATATGGTTTAAGCTGTCGAGCCTTTTTCAGATTTCAGATGTAAATATAGACACAAATGTGAAACAAAATTTGTACTACTCACATTGATTTTCTGGCTCTCTGTTATCTTCTCTTTAATAATCAGGCCATGGAGTTATGTACTAAGTAGCAAGAAATTGATGTGAAGTGCTTTACTTCTGTTTTTCGCAACTTTTCACTATTAACACAGTTATTATAGTTATATTGTTATTTATAGTTATTCATCTTATAATGTAAGTATGTACCATTTGTAATGTGGTTATTATTAAGTTCATAAATATGTGTGTAACCCGAAATGCACGTTAATTTTAACTTGAGCTTCAAGTTCCAAAGATGTATTTTAAGTCTAAATGCCGTCACAAAACAGTGAGCTTACATTCAAGCTCAAAATTTTACAGAAATTTTAAACTAATTTATAACACCCTTTACCTTCAGTTTTGCAAATCAGTCGCAATGCTTTGAATGTCACGTTATTATTGTTTTGATTACATTATGCCAGTTAATTTTAAATTGTTTACCTATATTTATTCAATTAATTTTATTCTTAATTGCAGGAAGCGGTCATTTGGTAAGCGGTGAAATCAGGGTATGTATGTGCAAGATAATACTCTACTGTAAATGATAGGCGCAATATCGTACACCCAATATTTAGGAATCTATTTTAAAAAAATACTCTCTAAAATTTCTAGTTGAAGTATTTTACTCAAAAATCACTAATTGCATGGTGAGAGCAGGTAAGTGTAGGACTAAGCACATACTGATAATGTCGCTATTGTGCTTTTGGAAGCTGTGCGCATTTTGATGCATTCATGCTTACACTTTTAACTGCATAGTTATTATGTATTAACACAACTCATCGCACTTACAATATATATATTCTTGTGCGAACACAAGTTTACACATTTAATAAAATTTGTGAAGTTGCGAAAAACTTAAACCTCCCATGAAATACTTTTTTCAACCTAACTCAATTTTTTATCCATACTTTTGGAAAGTTAGGAAGTTTCAGTAAAAATAGTGCATCCACACTTGTAATACTTCTTCGATTCAAGTAAGTAAAAGGTTTCGAATCTGTGTTTTTTATTTCGAGAAAATCTGATAAAAAATTAGGCTCGATGATTTCAAAACTAAATGAAAAGTTTTGCATAAGAAATACCTACATTTTTTTTAATTCTTCAAACTAACATACTTTCGATGCAAGCAAACATTATGCTTCATCATTCGGAGTACATACATTGATCTAATACTAAAACGCTATGTAGAGTAAACTTTAAAAGTGCCCCTAGTATAGCACATTTCAGTCAATGGTATTTTGTGACCGATACATATAATAAAACAGGACACCACTACAAACACACAAAAACACATACAGGTGATGTTGTATCATTTTTTTAAACGATAAACTGCGTGAAAAATGAAGCTGGTGTAAATGGAGAAGTAATCAACTCAAATTATCAAAATAAATGATTTTTTCCATCTAGGTATTTCCATTTTTTCGTGGTTCTGTACTCGCTGTAGTATATTTATGGGACTTAAGAATTTTCGATTTGTAAAAAATATACAGCCTCATTGTTTTGTTGGTCTTTTCATAGAAGATGTAAATTGAACATGATTATGCCATTAAAAACAGGTTTACAAGAACAGTTTACAGTGAAAACTTAACCAAGAGATGGATTTCTTAAATTTTAAACTTTTATTAAATTAATCAAATAGATTCATTTAAATAAACCGAGTACTCAGGCTAAAAATTTCAAAACTTGATATTTTCATAACTAAGGAGTTCACTTTTTAAGTTTTGAAATATGACTCGCTTAAAAATTCTTATATATTTTTCGTCCTCTTGATTAAATAAAATGGTCAACAATGATTTGGAAAAAAAATCCCATTTTTGTAATCCCGTTTTTTCGTTTAAATTCCAATACTTATGCTTGAGTAAAAACTAAGAAACTATCGACTATTTTTTTAAAAAATAAGCAGAATGCGGTACTTACT